>CM051033.1:25108718-25231218 GCA_027627225.1 Congeria kusceri | reverse complement strand
ATGATGGTGGTGATAGAGAGGGGGTAATAGCGGTGATAGGGAGTGAGGATGCTGGTTGGGATAGGGATGATGATGGTTGGGATAGGGTGATGATGGTTGGGATAGAGAAGATGACGGTTGGGATAGGGAGGATGATGGTTGGGATAGGGAAGATGATAGTGGTGATAGAGACGGGAATGATGGTGTTGATACAGAGGGTGGTGATGGCTGTGATAGGGATGATGGCGGTGATTTAGAGGGGAATGATGGTGGTGATAGAGAGGGGGATGATGGTTGTAATAGATATGATGGTGGTAACATAGAGGGGCATGATGGTGATGATGTAGAGGGGGGCTGATGGTGGTGTTATAGAGGAGGATGGTGGTGATAGAGAGGGGGATAATGATGGTGATAGGGATGATGGTGGTGATAGAGAGGGGGTGATAGTGGTGATAGAGATGATGGTGGTAATAGAGAGGATGATGATGGTGGTGAAAGAGAGGGGGATGATGGTTACAGAGATGATAATGGTTGGGATAGAGGGGAGTGATGGTGGTAAAAGGGAGAATGATGGTTAAGATAGGGAGATGATGGTGTGGATCGGGAGGATGATGATGGAGAAATGGAGGATGATGGTGGAGATAGGGCGGAGGATGGTGGTGATAGCGAGGATGATGGTGGAGATAGAGGGGATGATGGCTGAGATAGAATACATGGAGGATGATGGTGGGGATATGGAGGATGATGTTGAAAATAGAGAGGATGATGGTTGGGAAAGTGATAAGAATGGTTGAGATAGCCGGGATGACGGTGGGATAGGGAGGATGATGGTGGGGATAGGGAGGATGATGGTGGGGATAGGGTAGATGATGGTGGAGATAGGGAGGATGATGGTGGTAATAGCGAGGATGATGGTGGTAATAGCGAGGATGATGGTGGAGATAGGGAGGACGATGGTGGGGATAGAGGCGATGATGGTGGGGATAGAGGGGATGATGGTGGGGATAGAGGGATGATGGTAGAGATAGGGAGGATGATGGCAAATGTAGGGAGGATGATGGTGGGGATATGGAGGATGATGTTGAAAATAGGAAGGATGAAGGTGGGGATAGTTGAGATAGCCCGAATGACGGTGTGGATAGGGAGGATGATGATGGGGATAGGGAGGATGAAGGTGGGGATAGGAAGAATGATGGTGGGGATAGGAGAATGATGGTGGAGATAAGGAGGAGGATGGTGGTGATAGTGAGGATGATGGTGGAGATATGAAGGATGATGGTGGAGATATGGAGGATGATGGTTGGGATAGGGAGGATGATAGTGGAGATAGGGAGGATGATCGTGGGGATTGGGAGGACGATGCTGGAGATATGGAGGAGGGTGGTTGGGATAGGGAGGATGATGGCGGGGGTGGGGACGGGGATGATGGTGGTAATTGAGATGATGATGGTGGGGATATGGAGGATGATCGTCGAGATAAAGAGGGATGATCGTGGAGATATGGAGGTTAATGTTCGGGATAGAGAGGATGTTGGTGGGGATAGCGACGATGATATTGGGGATAGAGAGGATGATGGTGGTGATAGGGAGCATGATGGTGGATATAGGGAGGATGATGATAGGGATCGAGGGGATGATGGTAAGGATAGCGGGGATATTGGTGGTGATAGAAGGGATAATGGTGGAGATACGGAGGACGATGGAGAGGATAGTGAGGATGTTGTTGAAGATAGGTAGGTTGATGGTGGGAATAGAGGGTATGATGATGGGGATAGAGGGGATGATGGTGAAGATAGGGAGGATGATGGTAGGGATATGGAGGAGGATCGTGGAGATAGAGGAGGAAAATCGTGGAGATAGGGAGGTTAGTTTTGGGGATAGCGGGGATGTTGGTGGAGATAGCGGGGTTGATGTTGGGAATAGGGAGGATGATGGTGGGGATAGGGAGCATGATGGTGGAGATAGGGAGGATGATGATTGGGATCGAGGGGATGATGGTGGGGATAGCGCGGATATTGGTTGTGAAAGAGGGAATGGTGGTGGAGATAGGGAGGATGATAGTTGGGATAGCGAGGATGATTCTGGAGATAGATAGGATGACGGTGGGGATAGAGGGGATGATTATGGTGATAGAGGGGATGGTGGTGGAGATGCGGAAGATGATGGTGAAGATAGACACGATGATGGTGAGGATAGGGAGGATGATGGTGGGGATAGGGAGGACGATGTTGGAGATACGGAGGACAATGGTTGGGATAGGGAGGATGATGATGGTGATAGAGACGGGGATGATAGTGGTGATAGAGAGGATGATGGTGGGGATATGGAGGATGATCGTGGAGATAGAGGGGGATGATCGTGGGGATATGGAGGATCATAGTAAAGGTAGAGAGGATGATGGTGGGGATAGGAAGTTTGTAGGAGTGTCATATATATATATCACCATATATTGCGATATTTTTTAATTTATGATATTTATTGCGATATATTGCAACTTTTATATCTATGTATTTAATAAGCTTGAGACTGTTAAAATCAGTATGAACAGAGCAGTATTTTATAGGATGCATTTTAGTATCACCAATGATGATGACAGGCGCTGCAACAGCAATATAGATATAAAATGAGATAGAAAATATGACCAACACTCTCAAACCTTACACTGTATTTATTATATTACATATAGTGAGATTTATACAAGTGAATGTACCCCAGTCATGATGTATATGTTTTGTGCTTAAACGTTGTATGCATTTCACTCTTCAGTTTAATGGAACAATGTATCAGGTTTATTGTATTATTTTAAGCATAATCATTTTAACAGAATACATGTGTATACTCCCTTTGTATCACCACCATCATACCTATCACCACCATCACCCTCCTCTTTTTCACTACCATCATCCTATCTATCCCAACCATCATCCACCCCATCCCAACCATCATTATCCCTATCACCACCATGATCGTCCTCTCTATCACCACCATCACCCCCCTCACTATAACCAACCATCATGCCCCTCTATCACTACCATCATCCCCCTCTCTATCACCACCATCATCCCCCTCTCTATCACCACCATCATCCCCTTCTCTATCACCACCATCATCCCCCTCTGTCAACACTATCACCCCTCTCTCTATCACCACCGTCTTCCCCCTT
This sequence comes from Congeria kusceri, assembly GCA_027627225.1. Lineage (NCBI taxonomy): Eukaryota > Metazoa > Mollusca > Bivalvia > Myida > Dreissenidae > Congeria > Congeria kusceri. The sequence goes on along the minus strand of CM051033.1, from coordinate 25,228,076 downwards.
GCAATAACCACCATCCTCTTCCTCTCTATCACCACCATCATCCCTATCACCACCATCATCCCCCTCTCTATCATCACCATTATCCCCGTCTCTATCACCACGATCATCCACCCTAACCCAATCATAATTCTCACTACCCAACCATCATCATCCTGACCCCAACTATCACCATCCCTATCCCAACCATCATCCTCCCTATCACCACCATCCTCCTCCTTATCCCAACCATTGTCATCCCTATCACCACGATCTTCATCCACATCCCAACCATCATCATCCTTATCACCACCACTATCCCCCTTTATATCACCACCATCATCCTCCCTATCCCAACCATCATCATCCCTATCACCACCATCATCCCTCTCTCTATCAAAACCATCATATTCCCTATCACCACCTTCATCCTCCCTATCCCAACCATCATCATCACTATCACCACCATCATATTCCCTATCACCACCATCGGGATTCTCTCTATCAACCCCGTCACATGCACTAGACCTGTTCATATAAAAAACTACTACTTATTTTTATTACAATAACCACACTGTTTTGTAATCTTATATCTAATATGTCTCCGTGTCACCAAACACATCATGTGTATTACTTTCATGGTGAGATACCACGATAACACCTATAGGCACCCCGGGTGTTCCATCAGATATGCAGCGCGAGGTGCCATAAACTTGAACAGTGTGTAAAATTCCACAAAATTTCACTGCATTTGAAACTTTTCACTATTGGAAAAAAAGTAAAATAAACAAAAACATTACCTGACCCACTCAATAAAATGTTGTAGTGTCGGGACATTTTAGGGTAGGTCGGGTAACCTGAAACAAACATATTTTTTACGCCTCATTAATGTAAGTTGTCTTCATGCGATAAATAACCACAGTCCTGTCGCATATAAGCACTAATTGCTTTATGCGTTTCACATCGCCGTAAAAACGAATCCGTTTTGTATATGCATTGAAAATTACCACATAAAGCGTAAGCTCGCGTTTTTGCGGCGACGTATTGTCGCACGGTTGTCTATCGAATTTCCGAGACAGCACAATATCTGTATCGTGTGAAAGAGGTTCCGCAGTCACCCGCTAAATTCCCCTCTCAATGTAGAGAACAGTGCACTGTTTGGCGTGATATTTTAGTCGTTAACTTCGCAAGTAAACTTCTGCATTTCATTATGTTTGATCGACACGGCAGATCTAATCAGAATAAAGATAAAAACTGTCTTCCCCTTCAGTTTAATTTAACGAGCTAAGTTTATCAGATTTAATTTAGAAAATAGAAAGTCATTCTCAAAATCAGATTAATAAAATGACTGTGCTGAAATGCATTGTGGGATTGCAACATGCGTCTGAGCTTGGCGGGATTTTTGTACACGAATTTTGATTGGCTGTTAAGAAATGAGGAGGAATTCGCGATTGGCTGTTTAGAATTTAGGAAGAATTCGAGATTAGCTGTTAAGAGCATAGGAAGAATTCAATTCTTGTAAAGAACTTAGGGAAATATCAGATTAACTTGAAAATATCGCAGAAGATAATATGATATCTCGAAATCATTAAAGATTATTATAATTAATGTAGGACAATACTACTACTACTACTACTACTACTACTACTACTACTACTACTACTACTAATAATAATAATAATAATAATAATAATCAATTAATAATAATAATAATAATAATAATTATTATTATTATTATCAATTAATAATAATAATAATAATAGTAGTAATAATAATAATAATAATCATCATCAATTAATAATAATAATAATAAATAATAATAATAATAATCATCATCATCATCATCATGATAATAAAATAATAATAATAATAATAGGAAAAACAATAAGATGAAATGATACGTAATTTTTTTCTTAATAATTATAATAATAATGATAATAATAAGAATTGCAGGAATAATTCGAAATTCATAGGAAGAATTAAAATCATAGAAAGAATTCAAAAATCAAGGGACGAATTAAAAAAGCATAGGAAGAATTCGAAAATCATAGGAAAAATTCAATTTACGCGGCTAAAAGGGTCAAAAGTCACGAATTATTCCTAAGGAATATTTAATTCTTCTTAAGGAACAATTATTTATTCCTCAGGAAGAAATAATTCTTACTTAGGAAGAATTAATTGTTCCTAAGGAAGAAATAATTATTCCTTAGGAAGAATTAAATATTCCGTCGGAAGAATTAATTGTTCCTTGGGAAGATTTCGTGACTTTAGAACCTCATGGTACGCCATAATAGATCAATGCACCCACCGGTATCTACTTTACTGGCGCAGTGCCTAAATCCGCCACATTTGGGTGGTATTTTTACGATATTTTCAAAAGTTATTTACCGATTGATTTAAAATTTTACATAAATCAAGTTAGGTTTAATGTGCATTCGCTGGCGTGTTTTGGTTACATTTCAAATGCTTGGCGACTGAAAAATATTTATCAAAATTGAAGGCCTAAACAGTTTAAGAAAATGAGCGTGGGAGTGCCTAAATCCGCCACCACTCTTTAAATGTTCAAATTGCTCGGAAATAATACTTTTTATGAATTCTGTTTTCAAAGCAACTTCTATTGACTCCTATTGACAAAACTCCCACTTTTGTTTATTTAAGATTCACTTTCTAAAGTTTAAAAAAAAGGTGATTAAAGTTTGCTGGGTGCAAATCGTAGATCAGGAACCGTGAAATGCTTATTTCACATTTGACTATTGTTCTTATTTAATTTTCTATATTAAGCAGCTCGTTGTCTGTTGTTAATACAATGTTTCAATTTCTTCCCAATAGGGCCTACTCATTTGTTTTTATAAAAATAGCTCTGTAACAGAGGCCCTGCGTTCAAGTGGGACAAATGATGAGGGTTTTGAGTAGCGAGACATTTGCGCTCTTAATATGCATGTTTTTTTTTCCGCATTTTATTGTATGTAATGCCAATGAATATTTGTTATTTTTATGCTGCACATGCTCACATGGACATAATATTAAAACACGATAATTTAATTTTATCGTGGACACCATGCGGGGCCTCAAAACTGCGCATGCGCAGTATGGAATAGATTCCCCGAATGCAGTTTGTTTGCATTTAGGGGTTATGTACAAAATAATTGGATTAAATATTTATTTATGCACACATCAAGATGAAAACTCGTCAGCGTTGTTAAGGGAAAGTATTTGATTGACTGAGATCAACAAAATAGAAATCGCCGGTAAAAATTGAAACGCTTATTCGGAAGGGGTGGCACATTTAGGCAAGTGTCGGATTTAGGCACTGCGCCAGTAGTGCATGATGCCACCCGTCGTCGTGTTGACCTATTTTCGGTGTGTGAAAGTTAACCTGAAGAAGTCCTTTAAAATTAGTACACAACTATTTAAAAACGCCACAAAACTAATTGCAGACGCAGTTCCTAAAGACGGATGGGCGGACGGACGAACAGACAGACAAAGAGAAAGTCTGACAAAGAGAAAGTCTGACAGAGAGACAGACCGTTACTTCTACAGCCACAGGCTTTTCATGAAAATAAACAAAAAGCATAAATAAAACATAGACATCATAATAATTCAAACAGAAACAGTTATCAAATCGAGTAGAGATCGTCTCGGCGCTTCGGCGTATCGTGTCGGGCCGTCGGCATATCGTGTCCGCGCGTCGGCGCCCTTTCATAAGCACAGGTCGAAGTCGCGAAACTACGATTGCGGTAGCAGGACACCGTACAGAGATGATTTCTAATTAGTCTAGTCCCTGGAGGAATTTGTGTGCATTTTTTGTCCAGGCAGTTTCTTTGCATATTCGTGTAGGGGAGTGCACAAAGTTTAATTTTAGCGAGGGTGGACAGTTGGCATACTGCAGGTTACCATGGAAACCAAGATGGCGTCCAAATGAAGTGCTAGTTTTTGAAGAAACACCTCGTCCTATTTTTACTGTTATAATTATTTAACGCCAATAATTTTGATTTTTAAATGTGAATGAAAACAAATGTACAGTTAAAGGGTTTTCAAACAAGGTTATGCTCAAGGTCACCAAAGGCCAATGTCAAGGTCATTTCAATGTGAAATTCTGAAAATTGCTTTAAAAATTGGTTATTTACCTTACATTGTTTATTATTTTATGAAGACGTATGAATGAAAGTGCACCAAATGCATATTTCTGCAATGGGGCGTCAATTTCTATTATAAAAATGTCATTTGGTGTTTTGTAAGATTTATGGTAGAAATTCTTCAGCACTTGAATTGACAAGACCATTGTATGAAAAAAGAGCGATTTAGTCAAGAAGTCTCTAATAGAACAATTACACCTTGCATTATGATTATTGTCAAGGAATACTCTGATCAGTATTATCTAATATATTTATTGAATTAATATTTTCTTATAAATAAAGACCAAAATATCATCAATGTCAAGGTCATTCAAGGTCAATTTCTGAAAATAGCTTTAAAATTTATTATTTACCTCAAATGCTTTATAATTTTCGCGACAACATATGGATAAAAGTGCACCAAATGTATATTTCTACAAGGGAGCATCATTTTACATCATAAAAATGTCATTTGGGGTTCTGTAAAATTCATTGTAGAAATTCTGCAGTACTAGGAATGACCAGACTATTGTTTGAAAAACAAGCGATAAGGTCAATGAGTCTCCAATAGAACAATTACACCTTGCATTATTATCATTGTCAAGGAATAAACTGATCAGTATTATCTTATATTCATCGGATACAGAGTTTTCTTATAAATACAGACCAACCGATCATCAAATGTAAAGGTCATTCCAAGGTCGAATTTTTATAAATGCTTTAAAACAGCTCATTTACATGAGATTGTGGCATATGTGTTATGAAGAAATGAATGCACCCAAAAGTGCACCCAAATACATAGTTCTATGATATATTTTCACTTGGTCTCACTCACGTATTTAGTTTAAACCGATTTATTTTAGGTTTAAAAAATGTAAGGATTTGGAGTTCATTTGTTAACTAACTTGCTTTTTACATTTAGTTTCATAGTCAAATTTGATGCATTTACCCGGTAGTTACTAGAAGAAAATATTATAAATATTAGAACATATTGTATGCAAATGTTTGTACAACAATGATTGAAGTAATGGCATAGTCACATTGATATTATATGACTATGACAATGACAATGGGTTTATTTGTACTGAAAGGCATCCGGCCCATAATACATGCATTAAAGAAGCAAACAATTATATGTATAATGTATTGAGAAATATGCAAAGTGGATAACAGTGTTTATTGAAAAAGAGAGTCATCTCTTATATTAACCTGGGATGTGCTATTGTTTGACAAATGTGCTGGGTTGTAACATTTGGCACTACTTTTCTGACATAATACATTGTACTGTATTCAATGAACTTTTATGAAATAAAAAAGACAATGTGCATGGAAATAATGTCTAAAAAGTACACTGTCTATGTCAGTTTTACTGGATCATATACAAACTAGTTTGTAATATTTTTATTACATTTAGTTTTGTACATAAATAATTATATTCTAACAGTGTTTAAGTAATTTCTAAAATGGAACATTTTGGTGATTAATACGGATCCCAAAATAAACCTGACCTTACAAATCTTTGACCAGAATTTTGTTTAAACATGAAGGTCAATGTTATACCATTGCGAAATGTAAGGAACTGTATAGAAGAAGTATTAAAATATCTACACAACTTTTAAGCTTGACTTTCAGGGGAAGGAACATTCATACTAAATTTTGCTTGCCTCCAGTAGCAGTTGATGAAAGATGCAAACTACACTTTATTCTGTCAAGGAAGGTCCCGAGACGAGCCTGGGCAGCATGGTGTCGGCTTTGCTTTGAATTACATGCCAGTAAACATCCATCCACTAGCACAGAGTCATCATTTTCCTCTGACTGCCATAAGCTGCATGATCAGGAAACACCATTAATGCATATGCTTCAACCTTCCACTCTACCCCAGAGGAGAAAGACAAGTCATATGAGGTCATGGGCATATTTATATCCATATTTCCCTGCAATTAACTTTTGTACATACTCAAGATATTTCAATGGGAGAGTTAACCACGAGGAATGTCCTGGTTGTCGTCACTCTTTCTAAGAGAGGTAGAAAATGAAATGGATCAACGTTTAGTAGCAATTCACTGTCACCATGGCTTACGCATGATAAAACACATCAAAAGTCTATACCACATTGTTAAACATTGTTAAACACGATTTCCAATTAATACCGAGCGGTTCACAAACAAACTAGAGAAGTCACTGAGAAGAGGCCTCAAAGCTGTTACTGGAAATAAGAGAAAACAACACTGAATGACGTGAGGCCAAGTGGTGCATATGACCAAAGCAAAGAGAAAATGCTCCTCGCCCACAATGCCCAATCCACACAAATAAACCTAATTCATTGACAGTAGAAATACCAGACAGACATTGTGCCAACTCAGACTGGTTAAACCTTTGCAGAGGGTCCAGACAGCTCCTAACACATTTTTAGATACAATACAAGAGCTGTCAGAGGACAGCGCACTCGACTATTCGAAGTATTTCAGTTGGTACATATTTTGGATAGTGAACGTGGCATAAATTTGTTAAAATACAATATTTTTAAGTGAAGCCTTGTATAGTTTATAAATTTTTGGAACAAAAACTTTAACCACAAAGTCTGTGTAAAATGTGGGCTAACTCTGTCAAAATACAAAACAGAGTTATGGGTAATGTTGCCCCTGATACTAGAGTTGATGACAAAGGTAAGTTCCAAGTTTCAAGTTAATAACTTATGTAGTTTTGAAGTTACCAAACTTTTAAATATAAACTTTAAACAGAAAATCTAAGTGAAAAAGGGGCATAACTCTGTCGAAATACAAAACATAGGTATGGGTAATGTTGCCCCTGGTACTAGAGTTGATGATAAAGGTTAGTTCCAAGTTTCAAGTGAATAACTTATGAAGTTTTGAAGTTACAAAACTTTTGAATATAAACTTTAAACAGAAAATCTACTTGAAAAAGGGACATAACTCTATCAAAATACAAAATAGAGTTATGGGGAATGTTCACCCTGATACTGGAGTTGATGACAAAGGTATATTCCAAGTTTCAAGTGAATAGCTTTTGTAGTATTGAAGTTACAAAACTTTTGAATATTAACTTTAACCAGAAAATCTATGTGAAAAAGGGGCATAACTCTGTCAAATACAAAACAGAGTTATGGGGAATGTTGCCCTTGATACTGTAGTTGATGACAAAGGTTAGTTCCAAGTTTCAAGTGAATAACTTATGTCGTTTTGAAGTAACAAAACTTTTAAAATGTAAGTGAAAAAGGGGCATAACTCTGTCAAAATACAAAACATAGTTATGGGTAATGTTGCCCCTGATACTAGAGTTGATGAAAAAGGTTAGTTCCAAGTTTCAAGTGCATAACTTATGTAGTTTTGAAGTTACAAAACTTTTGAATATAAACTTTAACCAGAATATCTAAGTGAAAAAGGGGCATAACTCTGTCAAACTACAAAACAGAGTTATGGGGAATGTTGCCCCTGACATTGGAGTTGATGATAAAGGTATATTCCAAGTTTCAAGTGAATAACCTATGTAGTTTTGAAGTTACAAGACTTTTGAATAAAAACTTTAACCAAATTCAGACGTGGACGCGTACGCCGACGCCGACGCCGGGGGTAGTAGGAAAGCTCATCTATTCTTCGAATAGTCGAGCTAAAAATGATGAACATTGGGTTCAAAAATTGACTTGCCACATAGCAACTATGCCCTTTGAAATACAAAAAATCATCATAACCTAGGAGGGATGCCGCTTGAATAAAGGGTTGGGTACTACGTTTAGTTGTGACGCAAAATAGTGCTACCCATGCCGCCCTAGATGCCATACCAGACTTGCCCGCCATGGTTTAGATGTGCAGACCATACTAGGATACAACTCTTACAGAAGAGTTCAGCAGAGCATTTGACTGCATAGCTTTTAGAAAGACTTCAGTTAGTAATTGAATACCATCCGAATAATTTAAAGTGATTGGATCAGGGTATTTCTCTACAAAATGTGATGTCATCATAGATACCTTAGAAAAGAAACAGGCTACAACTACCCAGTGACTTCTTGCTCAGTATAATTGTGAAGGCATATTCCCGCATGGATCTATCCTGCATGAAAATAAAGGACCAAGTGTTTACCAAGAGACCCAAGGGTTGCTGAACATGACCGTTATTTTTTTTTTTTTTAAATATGATGTTCTCCCTGCATGTGGATGTACCTATGGGTGTTGCCTTCTTAGACTTGACAAAAGATTACGACGCGGCCAGTCTTAGTGGACTTTTTAGGCTGCCTTAAAAACAATTACTAGCTGCCATCAGCTTGTTCAACAAGAATATGCAAAACACTGTCTGTGTCGAAGGGTAATTTTTGGAGGCATTCAAATTAACAATATACGCTGAAGACCACCAAAGTGTTTAACCATTTCATTTGCCAACACTGTTCAAAGAACTGTTTCAGTATTATTATTAATAAACATATTGAAATGTTCAATCATAAGTTATTACACTTATATCGACACTTTATATATTTCTAAAATAGAGACTCGTCTTTACTATAACAATATTTTATGTTTAAAATGGCCCCATCGGAAATAGCCTTCGAGAAAGCGTGAGCCATCGTAGGTTACTACAGACGTTCACTTCACCTTAAACAAATACATGTATTACTTAAAACGTGTCTTAATAGTTGTTTTTATAGCATATTCAATTGTATTTAAGTAGCCCTTTATTTGTTTTTGAGAGGAGTTTTATAAACTACATGTTATATATACCATTGTTCTATGTCTTAAAGATAAATATGTAATGTGCTGTTAAGTGTGTTTTCACTTTAAAAATCTTTCCATCTATCTTAAAATGCATTATGCATCTTGACTAATGACTTTATGGTCTAAATAGATGATACAAATGAAAAACATTTGAGTGACTTTCGAGAATTACAATTACACTAACAAATTAATTTTATTTAGTTGTTTATTTTAAGTAGATTTTACTCTCATTCATTTTATCTAAAGTCTGAAAGTATCAACTATATTAATTACATGTCACAACACTTTCACGCATGTTATGTTTAAAGTTTACACAATACTGACAATGCTATTGAGAAGTTACAGTGTTGTTTATATCAAAACCAATACCAGATAGTATTCTGTTTACTAAAGTAGTGATAGGTGCATTCGCAAAATTCAGTCAACGGTTTGCCTTCGCAACATTCAGTCAACGGTGTGCCTTCGCAACATTCAGTCAACGGTTTGCCTTCGCAACATTCAGTCAACGGTGTGCCTTCGCAACATTCAGTCAACGGTTTGCCTTCGCAACATTCAGTCAACGGTTTGCCTAACGGATACATGGTCTAGACATTCAGTCAATGGTTTGCCTAACGGATACATGGTCTAGACATTCAGTCAACGGTTTGCCTAACGGATACATGGTCTAGACATTCAGTCAACGGTTTGCCTAACGGATACATGGTCTCGACAGCTGATGAAACTGAAAATCATTGATGTTTACTCACTTACCTGTTTTATTATTATTACACTTATTTTCATAATGTTTTGTATAACTGTAGTTATTATAAGTCATAGTAATTAGTCAATTTTGAAACTTTTCATAATTTGATTATTTCAATATCTTAAACATCGACAATTAAACTACAGATGGAATTTTATCAAATAATATATTAATTATATATTGGGATATATCAGGCAGTTTTATGACCTGAAACAGAAACAGTGTTAAGTTAAATTATATACATTAAGTTTAACCCGACTCCTTGTTTAAATGTGGCATGTGTTAAGCAATGATCTGATAATTCGAGTTGTAGTAATTATGCCACAAATTCATGGAAATTAGCTATTTTAAAGCATTTTTTTGGAATTAGACCTTCAAATGACATTGACCTTTAATGACACTAACATTGATGATCCTTAGGTCTACATTTGTAAGAAAATATATATTCAATGTATACTGGACACTGAACATGTTGTTTCTTGATAATGAGAATATTGTCATATGATATTTTTCTATTAATGAGACTCCTTGACTTACCGGTAATCTCTTTTTTTCAACAATGATCTATTCCATCCTTGTGCTGTAGAATTTCCACCATCAATTCAACAGAACTTCAAATTAAATTTGTATGATGGGGAAATGAATGAAAAGTAAATATGCATTTGGTGCACTTTTATCCTTATGTTTTTGCAAAATAATAAACGATTTGCGGTAAATGACCATTTTTTAAAGCCATTTTCAGAATATGACCTTGAAATGACATTGACCTTTGATGACCTTGACATTGATGGTCTTTTGGTCTGCATTTATATGAAAATATATATTCAATTAATATAAGATAATACTGATCAGAGTATTCCTTGACAATAATTATAATGCAAGGTGTAAGTGTTCTATTGGAGACTTCTTGACTAAATCGCTCTTTTTTCATACAATGGTCTAGTCAATCCCAGTGCTGTACAATTTCTACCATAAGTGCTACAAAACTTCAAATGACATTTTAATAATGGAAATTGATGCCACATTGCAGAAATATGCATTGGGTGCACTTTCATTCATATGTCTTCATAAAAAAATTAACGATTTGAGGTAAATAACCAATTTTTAAAGCAATATTCAGAATTTGACCTTAAAATGACCTTGATATTGACCTTTGGTGACCTTGAGCATAACCTTGTTTGAAAGCTCTTTAAGTGTACATTTGTTTTCATTAACATTTAAAAATCAAAATATTGGTGTTAAATATTTATAACAGTAACAATAAGACGAGGTGTTTCTTCCAAAACTAGCACTTCATTTGAACGCCATCTTGGTTTCCATGGTAACCTGCAGTATGCCAACTGTCCACCCTCGCTAAAATTAAACTTTGGGCACTCCCTTACATGAATATGCAAAGAAACTGCCTGGACAAAAAATGCACACAAATTCCTCCAGGGACTATACTATAATGGAGAGGGTGCATTTGGAGCTATGTTAATGGAGAGATTACCGATTCGTTTTAACACCGTTTATACTGTGTTTGAATTAACGCACGTTTACGATTGTACGTACTGTACGTTTTCCTCGGTGGACGTAACGAAAATCAAGCACAGCTTCAGCGCGACGCCATTGCTCCATGGGACGGTCTTCCATTGTACAGTTACGCAATGTCTGCGAGAAGACGGTACCAAGCAGTTACTCACGTAGAAGGTGGACACATTCATTTTATTTGGCGTAGCTGTCTAAGATCACTTTTGACCTGGATTTCTTGCGATAATTATGCAGCGGAAAATTTGAATGCCAATAGAATTGGGCAAATTTTCTAATTTTAGGGAATGCAAACTTCAAACAATGGTTTAACGTATACCAATAACTGTTGCATACTTTTGGGGATTAAAAATTTACATAATTGTTTACATAAGCTTTTAAAATGAAGTTATAAACATATCCTCGACATATACTCGAGAACTGAGGCTAATTATTGTATGCCATAAACAGAATGCTATATTTATTCACGTAACGAAATAACTATTTTGTTTAGCCTACATTTATATAAGCAGTACTGAGTACGCTCTATAAATAGCAATTGTGCAATGTTCCCATTGATAAATCTCACTCGCAGAGTTGCCGTTCCAGTAGCCCATTGATTCTAGCGAGTTCATCGCATTTAAGAAACAGAAGTGTCATTCTAAAAATAGCGCGCGTCGCTAGCAAACCGTTGTATAACTGTGTTGATATACTCGTACATGCATCAATGATACAGTAGCGTTCAGAGAATCATACACCTAAAAATTTCAATAAATGGGGAATTTATATTATAAACTTACTGTTAATTTGAATTAAAATTGTGGTTACGATTTATTAACGATTATTTATAATTGCATCTTTCTATCAACTTCTCCAGTAGACGTTATTTAATCTGTAAAAAGATGCCACATTTTCTTCAGATAACATGTTATGAAGGAAGATTCGGAATACGTCGAATTGTTATTCGCGTAGCATGAATACACAATTTGCAATACTAATTATACACAGGAACCCTTGATATATCATATTTCTACTGATATAATTTAAAAATAAAATCTTAACATTTCAAAAATCGCTGAATGTTCCCTGAATTTTGCTTTTTATTGGGATACACAGTATAAATGCTTATTTGACTTCAAATCGTTATTATATTAGATAACTAACATGAATGGTATGTTACCGGTACTATAAATAACTATATAGACTCGTCTGATACATAATAATTTTAATTCATTCCCGAAATTATTTTCTTACATTGTTAATTTGTTAAATTGGCTTGACTAATTCAGATAACAATTATGTTAACCTAAATTAGTTTGGTAATTCATATATCACTGGTGGAAACATGGAGTTGTATGATTGGTTTATTTACGGCATAGATATTACTTATAATTTTATTTAATTTTTTAATTTATAAATTTATCTCAAATTAACTTTTAGGTCCGAGAAGTTTTCTTATACTGTCCGAAAAATCTGGGGTCTAATAAGTCTCCTAATATTGGTGGGGACCAAAAAATCTGGGGTCTGCGAAGTCACGTAACCGTCTGTTTAGGTAATTTTTAAATGACATGCCAATATTAATTTCAACGCCGATTGTATTTTTAAAAGACATTTCTTGTTAATTAAATAGTTTTCCTGTTCAAACCAAGGTTTTAAATTAGTTCGTAAGGTTTCATTAATAACAGTCAGTATTGCATCTTTTACATGTGATTGCAGCTTTACTGATACTATCGTTTCAAAACTTCCAATCAGACCAAAGTTGGCAAAATTCAGGACACAGAAACCAAATGGCGGTTTAAAATTCAGTATATATATTTCAGTACTTGTGGAAAGACGCTTTTAAAATACATAAAAGAAGACAAACAAAAGTACATCATATGCCTCTCTTTTTATATTCTTTTTCGGGTACAAACACTTGAGATTTAACTCGGCCTGTTGTAAAGGGACAGTTTCACAGTTTGGAGTTAGAACAATAGTTCTCTGAAAATGGAAATTAACAAAAAGAAATTTGTAGAATTTATGAACTTTTTTTGTCTTTTATGCTGTTTTGCTTGGGAAACATACAATTAATTTTGATATTTACTATGCATTTTGATGTAAAAATACTAGTATATGTATGTTTACCAGGTAGCACATTTTTCTCGAAAAACAAAGCAACCCCAGATAATCATATTCGTCAAAAGTTTAACTTTACACAAGCAATGTGCTTTTCAAACCTCGAAATATGAACAGTAAATGCATTGTGCTACAAGAAAACGGTCAGTTATAGAACATTATTTCTCACAGCAAAAACTGTGAAACTGTCCCTGTAACAATGTGTACAGGTCTTTAAAGTGAATTTATAATTTGAAAGTTTGCACAGCCTTGTGTAACAGTAACTTTAAATAAACCCATTGTTTGAGTCTGCACAGCCTGGTGTAACAGTAACTTTAAAACAAACTCATGGTTTGAGAGTATGCATAGCCTGGTGTAACAGTAACTTTAAAACAAACTCATGGTTTAAGGTTCTGCACAGCCTGGTGTAACATTAACTTTAAAATGAACCCACAGGTTGAGACTTTGCACAGCCTGGTGTAACAGTAACTTTCTAATGAACTCATGGTTTGAGAGTCTGCACAGCCTGGTGTAACAGTAACTTTAAAATGAACTCATGGTTTGAGAGTCTGCACAGCCTGGTGTAACAGTAACTTTAAAATGAACTCATGGTTTGAGAGTCTGCACAGCCTGGTGTAACAGTAACTTTAAAATGAACTCATGGTTTGAGCTTCTGCACAGCCTGGTGTAACAGTAACTTTAACATGAACCCATGGTCTGTGAGTCTGCAAAGCCTGGTGTAACAGTAACTTTAAAATGAATCTATGGTTTAAGTGTCTGCACAGCCTGGTGTAACAGTACCTTTAAAATGAATTCATGGTTTGAGAGTTTGCACAGCCTGGTGTAACAGTAACTTTAAAATGAATCCATGGTTTGAGAGTTTGCATAGTCGAGTGTAACAGCACCTTTAAAAAGAGCCCATAGTTTGAGAGTCTGCACAGCCTTTTGTAACAGTAACTTTAAAAATTAATGAACCCTTCGTTTGAGTGTTTGCATAGCCTAGTGCAATAGTACCTTTAAAGTAGACTTCTAGTTTTAAGTGGATCCATAGCTGACGAGTTTGCATAGCCTGGTACAGTTGTACCTTTACAGTTAAACCATAGTTTGAAAGTTTGCAAAACATATTGAAAAGCTCCTTTCAAATGTGTCAATTTTTTTAGAGTTTGCATAGTACCTTTGAATTGAGTATTGTGAGTGGTTGTATAGGTGTGACAGTTCCTTACAAATGAAACATGTATTTTGACTGTATAAACAAAGTTGTCAAAGCAGTTCTTTCAGTGTGACATCATTTAAGAAATAATTTTTGATTAATCATTGTTTATCAGCCAATAAACAACGATTTGGAGTTCTGATGCGTAAAAATTAAACCATGAGGGCGTAAGCCCCAGTTGTTTAATATACTGCATTATTAGCTGATAAACAACAATAATGCAAAACTTATTTTGATTCTAACATGACCTGACACCATTTTCTGCAACTACAATGCAACTATATTTTACAGTTTCTTAACTATTTTCTCACCTTGTTTATTGATCGCTTAACAAAGGTGAATTTTGTTCTTTGTCTATAGAAAACTCTGCACGTGTCATGTTAGAATTTGCAATACACAACGTGACAAGCATGGGAAAAGTAGTAAGACTGGCATATGAAATATGAACAAGATGGGGTAATATAGAATTTGCCTAATAATGTTATTGTGTTAGAGTGAAACAAAAATACCATATTTTACACCTAATAATTTGTGTTTTGCACTCATTTTCTATTTCTATTTTTTGGTGATTGGGGAAGAGGGGTTAGTGTGCAGAGGATAAAATGCTTTAAACAGTTATGGTACATTTTGATAATCTTATGCAGCCTAAATAGAGTTATTGTATGGATAAGCTGATAATTGTTATTAATACCTTAATTGGGTACAGACCCTAACAATGAAAGATCATGTGTTCATAGTGTACCGAGTTCTGATCAATTATAGTAAGCTGTAAAAAATTTCACTTGACCATACTGAACATCTGGACACTGATGAAAGGATCTTGTTTTTCTTTATTTTATAAGGTAAATACATATTTTTGTGTGTTTCTTTGTTATAAAGTAATATATAGTATGAAGTTAACGTGACATAATGTCAGATAGCGAGAGATATGCTATCCATGCTGTCAAAGGCTTTGACAAAAAGTATTTTGCCTATACTGGTTGATCTCTGTGGACCAGTTTGCCTCAGGGATTCTAGAACCACCTCTTCTTTAAAATCTAAGGTTAAGGGGCATTTTAAACATTCTTTTTAAATTTTACAATATGGGCTATAATTATTTTAGTTAATTTGTACTTATCAATAGATGGATAGCCTAGTCATTTTAAGTTGTATAGCAACTCAATTTAATTGTATTTGTTTACTCATTACTAGTATTAATGTTCAGTGTTAAAAGACGTTCCCAACAATTTCCTTCAATTTTTTTCCAACCACAGAGTTTCTTAAAACTTGGCACAAACATGCATCAATGTATCCTTAAACTACAACAGTCTTACAAAATAGTGGTCACTGGCCTTTTTCCGGAAATATTGAATTTTGAATACGGTACCTGTCGAAGCCTTTTTTCGGTTTGTGTTACTTAGAATGTTGAATAATGTAAAGCGTTTATAGTCAAAAAGAGATTTTAAAATGCATCTTTTTTTAAATGTTTCGTTTGGTAATATACAAGTGCAGTTTAATGATAAAAGGCGCTTTATCTACAGTTATCATTTAACAAATGACTTGTAATGGACACTTGACAAGGTTAATTATGCATTAAATGTGCCTGTGAAAACATCAATAATTTATCAAATATAAGAATATATTTTGTTCCAAATGACAGATTTTGTTAAAAGATCCCACATACATGTGTCATTGCATACTGAAACTAAAACAGTCTTAAAAAATAGGGGTCACCGGCCTTGTTCCGGAAATATTGGGTTTTGAATACGGTACCTGTCGAAGCCCCTTTTTCAGATAAAGGATAGTTTTTTTCTAACAAGGTTATGGTTCTTTCAAATTATATGTTTGTACATGCTTTGTTTGGCAATATACATGTGTATGTTGATAATCAAAACACTTTACCTACATTTACTGCTTAAATAACGAATTTGACTTCACGTTTAAGTGTGTCAAATGGGAACTAATAATGCTTTCTGAAACTTCATTTTTATCAAATGCATATTTTGTTCCAAACGACGATTTTCTTAAAATTTCGCACATGCATGCATCAATGTGTACTTACACCAAAACATTAATAAAAAGAATGGCTCACCGAACTAGTTTGGGAAATATTGGACTTCATATAGGCTACCTGTGTAGCCTTTTTCCTGTTTCGTTTTAACATACATAAACAACGTATCAATAGAATGGAGATATAATGGATCAGTTCTGAACTAAATTTGTTTGGAAATACATTGCATAAGTGTGTTTTTGATTATTATATATGCTTTATGAACTTTTACTATTAAAATATTTATTTTGAATGGACATTAGAGATGAAATTAGTATATTGTAACCTATATACAATAAAGAAAAAATGAAGCAAAAGGAGAAATTAACCCACTTATTTTCTTTTTGTTGCGAACGTCTTTAATCATAATTTTTGCTAATACATATATACAGTGATAAGTTTGCTTTAAATAATTTAATGTCTTCTATAGATAATTTTTTTATTTATTAAAAGCTTTTGTATAATGCTAAAGTATTGTTTATAGTTCACCTATTGTTTTTGTTTAATTGTGAATTTTAATGTAATATTTTCCTATGTCATACAGCACTACATCTCAAGGACCACAATGGAAATAAGAGATTATTTTGACTTTTTTGTGTGTAATCCTTGAAATATAATGTTGATTGACATGGCAATATTAATGCATACTTATTATTTGTTGTATGTTTTAATATTTTACTTGCCATGTCAATTGTACATTTCATGTTCAAATAGATGTATCTATTTAAAGTTATGATGAATGGTAATTTATAACAAACTTTTTGCTGTAACTTATACTCATTTTTACAAGTGAATTATAAAAATGTGACTGAAAAAAAAAGAGTAAAAAAAACAAAAAACAACACAATTTATTTGCACAATATACCACATTTTCATCACATGTTTCTTTTACATTGACAACTTAGCTGTTTTTCTGTCTAAAATGTCATTTTCAAAAATACATGGACGAAATAAGTAAAACCTATTTCAACAATAACATGTCAGCTGTAGATGGACAGGTATTTAGTGTTTGCACAAGTTAATCATCTGCATTAAAATGCATAAAATTTAATTTATAATGTGTATCTGTTGTTGTTATCAAAACCTGTCTAAAAATGCTTAGTACCTGGTTATCTATGGATTTGTGATTTTTTGTCTACCAACAAAAGACACAGACATAAATTAAGAAATCTTTCTGCAGTATGACAAACGTTTGAAAAGACTTGCTAAAGGATAATAATTATTATTGACCTTAAAATGTTGGTGTCCTATACTAAGTTTGAAAATATTTTTTTATAAGTTGTTAGTAATAGTTTTTAGTGGTCTAATGTGCTTTAAATATCAATAGCACATATAATAAGAATTTCATCATTTGTATTCCACCTTTCCACGCCCCGACAGATGTCAACGCATATGAAGCTCTGCCTATTATGATACCCATCCCAGATAAACGGCTCGATGACAAGCGACTTACCAATTCAAGGACTGTGTTGCGGACTTTATACTGTGTTGTGGACTTGACTGTGTTTGTGATCTTTCAATGACTCCAGAGTGCTTGTAAACATGCCACAGTGCCTCGACAGTTTCCCCTACCAGCTGCTACAAAACATGACTGCCAGTAAGAGTTTGTTAATTTAAGATACTGTTTAAATGACCTAGTCACAATTTTTTTGGTTTAAAAACAATAAAATACATTTTCACTGGAAATCTGGAATTATCAAGTCAGTGAAATAAATACCGCATTACAATAAGCATTAAATTTGAAGCTGTAACACTGGAGATGTTTCTATATATTTCATATATAATATTTCTGTCGTTTTTTTCGCTTTGTTTTCTTTTGTAACACAAACAATAAATTGGACATTGTCTGTGAACAGGTTCCGTTATAGTCTTTAAGTTTAGTATTCTTTAGATTAATTTCTTTAAAGCCGCAGTCCTTGGAATATAATTCAATACATCTTCAATTGGCATTAATTCTAATGAACGTTAATGACGTTTATTCGACTGAAAACTGTTTATTATTTATGAAAGGCATTACGAAATCGCTTGGTACGAATGGAATATACACTGATATACACTCGGATTTCTCACGAGGCATCACCAGCTATTGCATACAGATAACTATACAATAAAACCAAAATGTAAATTTTTTACCGATTTCAATGCGTTTTTTTAAATTTTGATCGGTAAGATGTCCATTAGAAATGATTTCTGCGAAGTTTTATTTTTATGAACATATTTCTAAACTGCTGCTTTAATGTAGTATAGATTTTGTCAGAAAAAATAATTGAATTGCATAGTGCTACTTATTTCATTTGATTTAGAAAATGTAAATATTGGTCACATATTTTATATAACGTAATTGTATAAAACGTAAACAATGCGCTATTTATACAATAATTACATATGTGTAAGTTATTATTATAAGATTATTAATTTTTTTATTATACCTCACTTTTGTCTACAACGACAAATTCTCATTTCCCTAGAAAGAGATATTTTTACTGTCAAAACATTTCAACCTTTTTGACACGTGACCAAGCGACAAGTGACTGACAGGTCATGTGACCGCGCTGACATTTTGAATGTCATATAAGGGCATGTAACTGTGTTAGTTTTTTTTAGCCGCATCATGAAAATATTGCCTCCCTTGTCATAACGTAATTATTATAGTCATGACATCACTATTCTATGATCAAACAAGCGATTCCCTTCAAAGTTAACTGTCAGATAAAACGGTTTGCAACAAGTATCTCTGAAGATGAAAGAAGATTTAGGCATTCTTCAATCTTGATGGGCAGAATTAAGCAGTGTTTACCTTTTTTTACTCAATTTTGATCGGTTTAATAAAATCAATATCTTATGGCAGCGTGTGTGACATTGATATTGTCAACCCTCGAAACAGAATGTCACCACTCAGCATTCGCCTCGGGTGACATTCTGCCCTCGGGTTGACAATATCAATGTCACACACGCTGCCATATGATATTTATATAATGTACTTTATTACATACCTTACTATAAATAGTAACACAATTATGTTGATTTCTTTCTGATATGATTTGAAAAATCCGGGCATACACAGAATTGTGACGATATGGCTTTCTACTTCTTGTTGTGCTTGATACCTGCTGGGACATGGCACACGATCGATTTCACGCGCTGTCATTAACTGCGCTTAACGTCATTAGTGACGTCAAAATGGCTGCCATGCAGTGTACTGTAAACGTTTTAGTTACTTATTTGTTGGAATTAGACAGCCATATTCAAGACAATGAGCAAAAAAGTGATATCCACAAATTTGTTGATTTCATAAAAAAATGAAAATACCAAAAGACAAAACGAAATCGGAAGTTAATCGGGTAAAAAACTGGCTTCAAAGTAAGATGGCAGAGAGAGAACTGTTTGAAATTCTGGCAGAAGTGCTGAACGTATTTTAACGTATTTGCTGTAATCAGTACAGTATGTTGGTTAAATAAATTGATATTACTAATTAAAATATTGCTTAATCTACTTTGAAGGTATGTAATAAAAAGGTTAAAACACGGTTATGGTGCACCTTTAGGCCGTATCGCCCACACCTTCAGAATTATTGGCCCTCGGGCCAATACTGCCAAAGGTGCACCGATATGGCCTAAAGGCGCACCATAGCCGTGTATTAACCTATAAGTATATAAATAACAGCCAAAGGTGCGCCGATATGGCCTAAAGGCGCACCATAGCCATGTATTAAACTATAAGTATATAAATAACAGCAGTGATTCTTTTTCATTCTTTAGAGAAGTCCAGTAAAAAAGAACCTGAAGTCAGTAGACGTATTTAAACAACAAATTATATCAATTCAACAGTTCAATAAACATTCGTGTTCCCAAAACTGAATACAACCAAACACATGCCTGATAATACAGGTTACATTCCACTGTACTACATTCCTCCCTTTCTTAGAAAAAAAAAAACATAATATAAAATTCAACACTTTGGATCTGCAATAAGTGATTGTCAAATCTTGTCAAATTATATCAGCATTCATCAGGTATATCACTATTAGTCCCATGGCATGAATAGTCATACTCATTTAAATGTCTATAGAATAACAATGTAGAATTTGTCATCCAGAACCTTTGGTGGTCTTCTTTCACGTACTGGTCCAGTCGACATCTCCACTCGGGTCATAACTTCAGGTTGGGATGGAACTTCATCCACAGATTCCCTTGGATTTTCCACCTCCCCCGAATGGATTGGTACACAAGTTTCATCAGACTTGCACACATCGTCTTCTATTCCCTCTCCATGTAACGACTCATTCTAAGGCTTTTTGTACTTCTTCACAGATGTACTGTTCCTCTTGTACAAAACGCCTTCGTTGTTTCTTTTCTTACAACTATTCCTGTTCTTTGATACAAGTTCATAAGGTGTTGCTTGAAATGGTGTGAAGAATTTGTTTACTTGCGTATGTTTAACTAACACTGTATCTCCAACCTGCAAGTTCCATACTTTAGCTGCACATTTTTTTTTTTTTCTTATCAATGTACAGTTTGTTTTTGTACTTTTAGTACACATTTTGGTCTCAGATCCCTTCGTCTGTGATCCTTGCCGTTTCTTCAACTTGGAGTAACTTTGTTCTTAGTTTGCATCCAAACATCAAATCTGCTGGAGTAACACCAGTTGTACTATGTGGTGTTGAATTTCTTCGATTCAGCAACAGCTATTTTTATACGTTTCAACTACGACCGATTTTGTCTTTTCACTTCACTATTCGCCACTGAATGTAGTGGTGTCTCCCTTCTATGATAAATGCCGTTTTCACAAGTGAACATATGTAGTTTCTCAGAAATGAACTATGG
This sequence comes from Congeria kusceri, assembly GCA_027627225.1. Taxonomy (NCBI): domain Eukaryota; kingdom Metazoa; phylum Mollusca; class Bivalvia; order Myida; family Dreissenidae; genus Congeria; species Congeria kusceri. The sequence continues at coordinate 25,206,857 of CM051033.1, read as the reverse complement.
TCCATTGTCTGATGTTATTGACACGTGGAGTCCATATCTACAGAACATATTTTCAACAGACTCTACTATTTGTTCAGCCAAAGTGTCTTTCATGATGTCAATCTCGTAGTATCTGCTGTAATAGTCCACTGCCACAAACACATAATGGCCAGTCGTAAGCAGACCCATAAGGTCAATTCCAATATCCTCCCAAGCTTATGGCATTGGAGTGGGTATAATTGGTTCTGGTGGAGTGGGTATAGTTGGTTCTGGTGGAGTGGGTATAATTGGTTCTGGTGGAGTGGGTATAATTGGTTCTGGTGGAGTGGGTATAATTGGTTCTGGTGGATTACTTCCTGCCACAAGTTGGCACCCATGACACAATTTGACATATTTCTGGACATCTTTGTCCATATGTGGCCACCACACTTTCGACCTCATTTGCTGGTTTGTACCGACAATTCCCAAATGGCCTTGATGTGCCAATCCAATACATTTTGTCCATAGTTCTTTTGGAATTACTAATTAAGTTCCCATCAAAATCAAAATACCTAATTGGCTTAAGGTAGGAAGTGTGTGTTAGAATTTTCCCAGCAGTTTGTTTTTAAAACAATCTCTCACAATTGATAGTTCAGGGTCATGTTTTTAAACTTCTTTGCTAACTGTACTGATATTGCTGACGGAGTTGTTTCCCTTGCTATTGAATGAATATAACCTTCAGTTTCAGTTTCAAGCTTACTGGTTTGAAAATCCAAATTTCGTGTACTTACTAGTCGAGACAATGCACCCGCAATATTCCCTTTAGGCAGAAAACTACACTATGGAGAAGTCGTAGGGCATCAATTTCATGATCCACCTTTCAATCTGGGCATTTGGCCTTGGCTTCGGTCCATACAACACTTCAAGTGTTTTGTGATCATTAACTAATTCAAATTTCACACCACAATGATACAGTTTATAGTTTTCACAGGCCCAAACAACTGCTAGAGCCTCTTTCTCAGTTGTGATAACGGCATTCCACTGGTGACCATGCTTTGCTGGCATAACAAATGATTTTTGCACACATTTCCTTGTTGGTCTTCATTTAAGAGTACGGCACCTAATCCTACATTGCAGGCATCTGTTACTAAAACAGTCTTCGCCGCATCAAGCCGGAAGTGTCCTAGGCTTTCCACATTCATCAAAAAATGATTCAGCTTATCAAAACTGTGTTGTTGTTCCCTTTTCTGCTCAATTTGCGACAAGGTTCACATAACGCTGCCAAATTTGGAATGTATCTGGCACTAAAATGCACAAGTCCCAGGAAACTCTTGATTTCTTCTAATTCAATTCTTGGTTCCATTCAAATTAAACCAAGTTCGGTTCCTCATTGGATTTCGGGTCGGGTATTAAAATAACAGTGTAAATGAACTATTATTCTTTATTATAATTCTTAATCCAAAACCATCACAAAATGACTTGTATAACCACATCAATAACATGTTTTCGTGGACCCAGTGTGTGAATTTTCATCCTTCCTTGACATTATTATAATTCACATTATCATTTGAACTTTCAATGCATGATGCTTGAAATTCCGACTGTTCCAGCACTTTAACTATGACGGTAACTTTCTTTAGAGTCAGATCTTTTTTTCTAACAATCTAGTTCTCAGTTTGTGCGATTTACACTTTTTAATTAGGCCAAAAGAAAACAATTATGTGTTTCGGGCAACCCGACTCTACCTAACGAAAAACCCCTGACCCTAAAGTTTTTAGCGACCGGTAATTTTGGCCCTCAGACCATTTGATACACAAATCAAGCATCCCCCATTGAGGGGACTTAGACAAAAATGCTTTGCTCTAGGGTGGGAAATTAGATCCTCAAAAATACAATTAGTCAAATTCCCCTGTGATTGCCCCTTGCTCCCCCCTGAGGGGGAATATTTATAGGTGCATAAGACACTCAACACCCTTAAACATACTAATCTTTTATTTACATCCATACTCTAAGAGCATACAATTTTAACTAACTGCTATCGCAGAGCCATTCAAACAATGGGCGTGTCATGCCTGTAGGCACTGCCAGCTACAGCACACTCTTTAAAGCCACAACACAACAGCAACAGAAATTTAATTGTTAAATAAAAGTAAATGCTAACATGCATTATAATTCAGCAAAATTGCATAGACAGAATGTATAAATATCTATTTCTTAATAAATAAGTTTTCTTTTTCACACTTAAGTCAAAGCAAGCATATTTAGTACTTTCTACTTTCACTAAAACTGTCTTTCTCAGAGCAGCAAAAGAACTTTTAGGGATGTAGATCTATATTAAACTGTGCAAAAAACATTCCACACAGATCATCTTACTACTTCTACTTACTTTCTGGTAGGATCTAATCAATATATTGTTTACAAGTTCTTTTTTAAAGTAGGATCTAATCTGTGATGTTACATTGTCCATCAAAAAGTCTACTGTCATTCATTATGTATAGAAACATAGAAACATGTCTGTTGTACACAAGTGGACTTTGTGCATTTGATTTGGGGGTCCCTTTTTTCTTTTTCAAAACGTCAATGTTTAAAAGGCTTGTTTGTTTCTTATGACAGGCTATCATCTATCAAAGTACACATTGGGTCTGGGCCCATCTTCACAAAGCTCCTTAGGTAAAACTTAAGTAAATTTGTAAAAGTTTTTAATCCATAAAATTCTTTAAGTCTCTGACTATTTCATGTATAGGTCTTTTTACATTAAAATGCTTTGAACTAGTAAATATTGCTCAGCTGTTTAATATTTTTCCCATTTTGTAACAGAAATCATAGGATTTCATGTACACAATTGGATCTACAATTTTCACAACTTAACTTAAGATTTCCCTTAGGAGTTTTGTGAATACCAGCCCAGGAAAACTCTTCTGAAATCTTCATGTTCACAGGCTTGGAATAGTTGAGAAAGAAGCCTCCTCTGGTTCTACCTTAAACAATAGACGCTTCCACAAATGTCAATCATATTCATATTAATCTGCAATGTTATCCAATCATCGCACTTGGATATCACGTGTTTAGCCGTTAAATTATTCCATGCAAAAGAACACATGCATACTGTTTGTGATATTGAAATGGGCACATGGTAATGTTTGTGATTTTTGATGAATGGAAATTAATCCTTCAACTATAGATGGGGCAGAGTTTAAACTTTTCGTGGCAAATCCCGGATCTGTCTATTATCATTTACTTACCGAAGTTTGATGAAGTCAGATTTCATTGATTGATCTATTCTTATTTATTCGGTATTTCCTCAGTTTTCTCCATTTTCTAATTTAAAAAAAAGACAGAAAAACATCAGTGGAGTGTTATTTCTTTCAGTAAACAGCCTTATGTTCTCATAAAATTCCCATTAATTTCTGCCGGACACTAATTATTGAGCAAGCAATTGACTGCTTATCCATTTCATTTTACAACCCATTCTATACCATTATACTGATGAGAATGTCAACCTTAATTACATTAACTGGCACTAGCTGGCAAGGTGTTAACAACATCTGATTTAAATCTGATTGGCTGCTTATTAAGGAACTCATTTCAATTATTTAGTCGTTATATTATCTGGCATTTTGTGGACTCTATTTGGCCTATCTTTCAGCACCAACGTCTTCATCTATTTCATTAATTTTGAATTCATGTGCACTATATTTCGTCGATATTTGGTCCCGGTGGCGTCGTCTCAAGCAACAACAATACTCCTATTTTTGTGTTCTGAACCGATTTCACTTTGTTGATAATTTTGTTGCGCATCTGCCACTGTTTGTTTTGCATATTGTTGGACATCTGCCTCCTCTCCAATTGTTTAGGACACAAAGGTGTATTTCGCCTGTGCTCAATACTTTGTGACTCTAAAAAATTATTGAAGTAGCACACATAAAACTACTTGCATTGTCTGTTTGGAGAAACAATTGTACACAATGAGCTAACAACCATTTACTCTGTAAGTTTATTGGCTGTAATAGTCAGCTCTTGCTCCACTCATCGACTGTAATTGTCCACACGTTCAAATATATAATCACCAGATGGTAACGGCCCTAACATGTCCACCCTTATGTCTTCCCACAGGGCATTTGAAATCTCTGTTCCTATTACTGGTTCCGATTGTGATGGCTGAGTTGCTAACTGACAGCCATAGGGATTTGCTTCCAGTTTTTTCTCTAGCTGGATCAGCTGAAGTACGCTTGCTTGCACTACAGGCTCCTCCGCTGGTCGATTGTCACATTTTTGCACTTTGTTAGGCTGTCCTGACCCTTTAATGACAATGAATTGCGTATTATTTAACGCTACACCCTTGTTAATAACTGTTGCCCGAAACATTCTAGCTGTCTCCAGTGGTTCTGTGGAGGTATATGCCTATAGCTCAGTTTTCCTGGACTCATTCTTGCATTTAATTCCACTGCATTTACAGTAATCCCATGTTCGTCTATTAACAATGTTGTAACTGGACCCGGAGACAAGGATCACTTTCGTTTAAATGCCACCAATTTTGATTATGATTGACGTTGCTGTCGGATACTTGATTTGGACAATAAATGTAAACTGGCTCTTGTGTTCTGATGTGTTTTCAACTTGGCGTACTGCTCCCTGCTACCATTTTCATTTCTCGCCCGAATTTCATTTAACAGCAATATGTCCATTTGAAAGCACTTGTCATGTACTTGTCATAGCTATATGTTCTTTCTTACCACACTTAAAGCAATTAAAGTCCCGAATATTCGATTTCTAAAATTACATCTTATTTATGGAATGAGGTTTCTGTTCTGAATACACCTCGCTTGTTGGTCTGCGTCTTCAAACGTTCTTGCAATGTCAAGTTACTTTGTCAATGTCAAATCTCGCCAACATTGGAGTAGATTCTGCCTCATCTCACTTGAATTGTATTTCTCGATTACTTGTTCTCTGATTTGCTCATCTGTATTATCAAATTCACATGTCCCCGCTTTTTGTCGAAGTCGTGTTAAGTATTGATCAACAGATTCCATCGGCACTTATTCAAGTTTCTAAAACATGTGTCTCGTTTTTGGCACATTGGATTGCGGCACCAAATGTTTGCCTTGAGCATCGGCAGCTCTAGCATATACATGGTCTCTTTCTCCTTCTGGCAAAGTGTATCAGATGTTCTGCACATCCATTCCCGCCATGTGGAGTAGCAATGCTCTTTTGCGCTCATTGTCTTTCGTTCCCTTTCTGACTACATACAACTCAAACGCTCTAAATAAACACTCCACTTAGCTGCTACTACTGAGGACTCACCATGGGTATCGCATGGCAAATAATCGCTTTCTCATTCCATTATTTAAAGGGACAGTTTCACAGTTGGGTATGGAAAAACATTTCTTTAAAAATGGAATTTTATAACAGGAATTTGTAAAATTTATTGAAACCTGTTGTCTGTTAATGATGTTTAGGTTGCAAAACATAATTATTTTGATAATTATTAGGGCTTTTTTGTCTAAAAAATTACTAGGGTCTGTCTACCAGGTTTTTCTAGAAAAATAACAGATTTTCATCATAAGTTTACCTTTGCACAAGCAATGTGCTTTTCAAACCTTGAAATATGAAAATATGTATTATAGAACAGGAAAAAGTCAGTTTAATTTTTATTTCTTACAGCCAAAAACTGTCAAACTGTCCTTTTAAATGTTAAATATCCAACTTTCTGTTTGATCATTGCTGCCAAATGTAGTGTTTCTTCTTTAAGAACACACTGTTAATATGACAACATTAAAGGTACACCATTACAGGTTCTAATATAATACTCAACACCATTGAAGGTACTACTCTTTTATTTTATTTGCTATTATCCGGACTGCATATGTATCTAAGTATTTCACATTTTGGTGTTCCAGAAATAATGTACCTCCTGACACAAAGTGCAGATGGCAGTCAGTCACATAATATTGCTTCTAATTTAAAAATGTTTCATTTACTGTACATGTCATACAACATTTAAAATGTTCAAATGTTGATATCATCTGTTTTAAATCCTAAAATGAGTTTTGACAAATTTCCAGAGAATCTGCAGTAAACAAATTATATATTGTTTATTTCATTTTTGTGACAGCTGTTCTATATTCAGCAGCCAGACCAAAGCATCTTGTCCTTCTTGTCTCCGGAAGTACGAGATGCTGGAGACTTGAGTCTGATGTTGGTGAATATCACAGCTGTCTGGGAAAACATGGATGGTCTTCCGATCTGTCTCACCCTACACATAGATATAGTCTAGTTATAACCATAGTTTTCGTAGTAGTAGAACAGATGCATGCGGAAGTAGGGCAGTATTCTGTCTGGGAAAACATGGATGGTCTTCCAATCTGTCTCACTCTGCACATAGATATAGTCTAGTTATAACCATAGTTTTCGTAGTAGTAGAACAGATGCATGCGGAAGTAGGGCAGTATTAGCTCGGTATTAAAATGTTAGGACACTGCACTCTCTAGCTCTTTTGCTAGGAAGACATCCATGGATCTGATTGAAAATGTAACATTTACTTGGGTAAAACAATATTGAGAAGCGTCGTGGGAAAACCGGGCTTAATGCATGTGCGTGAAGTGTCATCCCTGATCAGGCTGTGAAGTCTTCACAGACTAATCCGGGACAACACTTTTGACCTACAGTGGATTTATGTTTAGAGGAGACTACATAGAAACAGAAAATACCATAAAAGCATAAAGTGTCGACCAGGATCAGCCTGTGCGGACAACACTTTATGCACGTGCATTAAGCCTGGTTTTCCCACGACATGCCTCATTTGTATGTTTTACATGTACAGTTAAATGATGATAAAAATTAAATGACAAAGAATATACATGTCAAGAAGTGTACTGACTGACTTACATTATTGTCCACATAGAACTTAAGTAGTATAATATGCAGTTATTAACAACAGTTTTCCATCAAGCATATTTTTATCAACCCATTTGAAACACACCTGTTGGTTGCACTAGTTGTTCCCCTTGATCTTTAAAATAACTTTAAAACCTTGTGCATTTGACTGCATTTGAGTGAACACTGATTTTGATTTGCCCTTAAACTAATTGCGCATGCGCAGCATTGCCACACTGACCCTTTGCGGGCGACGCTGAACTAATTGTAGTTCTTACTTGCATTGTGTTTGTGGTAAAAGAGTTTATGCGGATAATGCCAAGAAAGAGGTACATGGCGGATAATGCCAAGAAAGAGGTACGTGGCGGATAATGCCAAGAAAGAGGTACCTGGCAGATAATGCCAAGAAAGAGGTACGTGGCGGATAATGCCAAGAAAGAGGTACATGGCGGATAATGCCAAGAAAGAGGTACGTGGCGGATAATGCCAAGAAAGAGGTACGTGGCGGATAATGCCAAGAAAGAGGTACGTGGCGGATAATGCCAAGAAAGAGGTACCTGGCAGATAATGCCAAGAAAGAGGTACGTGGCGGATAATGCCAAGAAAGAGGTACATGGCGGATAATGCCAAGAAAGAGGTACGTGGCGGATAATGCCAAGAAAGAGGTACGTGGCGGATAATGCCAAGAAAGAGGTACGTGGCGGATAATGCCAAGAAAGAGGTACGTGGCGGATAATGCCAAGAAAGAGGTACATGGCGGATAATGCCAAGAAAGAGGTACATGGCGGATAATGCCAAGAAAGAGGTACATGGCGGATAATGCCAAGAAAGAGGTACATGGCGGATAATGCCAAGAAAGAGGTACGTGGCGGATAATGCCAAGAAAGAGGTACGTGTTCTTTATATCTCTAACATTAACATTCATAATAATTAAGAATATACTAGTTATTAAGTATTTCAGTAAATTTTTAATCATATACAGTATTATTATTTTGAGCGTCGTATCATTAATTAAGTTACACCTTCTCGATTTATAACTTACGTGTTTATCTCGATTTCTTATATGTAGTTTTCATTATCATATTATATAACACGTTCAGTTCGACGTAGACGTATGTGTAGATGTTGATTTACATGGAGTAAATACAATTATAAAATTAACCTCATAAAACATATCCAGTTCTATTCTTTGGCACATCCCTGGCACCCGATCTGAGGCCGGCATAACCTTTATTTATTTTTTATTTAAGTAACAATATTTTAATGCTTCTGTCCTTAATTCTGTCTAACTTTCTTGTCCAGGCTATTTCTCAGCAACTACTGAAATTCAATGAAACTTTAATGGGACTTTGAAGATTTATTAAATTAGTTGATGGTGCACTTGTTTTTGTTTGGACTATTTCTCAGCAACTACTGGCCAGATTTCAATACAAAAATGTATGGGTAGCTTCATTATCAAGAGGAGGTTTGCATATTACCAGAATGTTCTGCTTCAATGACTTTCATGAAGTAATGGGAGTTTGAATTGTGTTGTGCCTATTTCTCTGGAACTGCTGTGTGAAATTCATTGATACCTGATGGAGAATTAAATAGCTAGGATGAAATAACCTTATTACAGTTTTGATTTATAACTTTGATTTATTTTAAATTGTAGACCTTGATTTGTTTACTATTTTGCGTCATCTGCATGTTCATATGGTATTTTGATGTCAGATATGGTCCTGCAGTTGTAATTTTTAGTCATGTCATATATGGTCCTGCAGTTGCGATTTTTAGTCATTTTAATATTTCTGCCCTTCTCATTGCATTTATATTGCTTGGCAATTAATGCATTGGGGAGCATCCATCAGTTGTACTGATATTCTTGTCTAAAAATATTTCTCGACTATACTAAAGCAACATTTTCCACAAATAATATTCATTTTTGGTTGCTGCTATGTTTTAATACCTTTCCAAAGTAGCAATAAGCAAAGTTTAGTTATCCGGGCCAGTACAATGTATATACAAAAGCATTTAAGGAAAATCTTAAGTAAAGAGAAAATTTCAGATCAAATATTTTATGATTAGCATTAAGAAAATTCAATTATTATTGTTAAGAAAAATAGTTATTTAAGGAGCAACCATTCAATTTTAAGAAAAATAAAACCTTTGTAAAAATAAATGTACATGACAAAGTCATTGAATCAATTGGTGTTTAGGTTTCAGTCAATGTACTTAAGTTGTTACTTAAAGGATGTTATGAATATTGCCCCTTTTATGCAAATAGCAAACTGTTAACCTTGCATATATTGTCTGTCTCCATATCCCATGGACCTTAAATATACTGACAAAAATAAAATGATATAGTTTCTCTTGATAAATCTAAAATAGTGCTTCCTAAAGCAACCAAACAGCTACAAAAATACCATGTTTCCAAACCGAATATAATTTTTAAGCTCAAACATCCTGTGTGAGAAATCACCAAGACTGCCGTCAAACACTGCATAAGCAGTAAAAACAAAGTCTTTTGAAATGAAAAGCACTTTCTTCTGCAGTTATAAAAGTCTTCTGCAGTTATTAAGTCTTCTGCAGTTATTAATACTTCCTTATGAAGTTACAAACACTGCCTTCTATAGTTATAAATGCATGCAGTTATAAAAATGTTTTCGGTAGCTTCCCAGTTTCTCTCTCACAGCTGTGAAAATCAAAGTCGCATAAAATGAAAAGCTAAGTTCTTCTGCAGTGACAAATAATGTCTTCTTCTGCAGTAAATAATACTTGTTTTGTAGCTCTCTATAGTATTAATAACTGCATTAGCAGTCAAATGTCTTGTACTGTTATAAAAAGCACTTTGTTCTTATACATGCTGACTTCTGGGGTTAATAATACTGCCTCCAACAGTTTCACTCACTGCATTTGCAGTCAATACCAAAGTCTTAAGAAAAAACAACACTGGCTTCTGAAGGTACAAAATTTAAATGCTAACTTCTGCAGTTACAAATACTGCCTTCATTAGCAGTTAATAATGCTGCCTTTTGTAGCTTTCCACAGTTTCTATCACAGAATTTGCAGTTCAAACAGTTATTTTAACGGTACTTTGCAGTTATGAATACTGCTTTTTTGCAGTTATAAATATTTGCCTTTGCATTTAAGAACGGCCATTTGCAGTTATAAATTCTGTACTTCCAGTTATAAATCTGGCCCTTTGCAGTTGTAAATTTGGCCCTTTGCAGTTATCAATATTGCCCTTTGCAGCTGTTAGTATAATACTATTTGCCCTTTGTAGTTATCAGTATAATACTATTTGTCCTTTGCAGTTATCAGTATAATACTATTTGCCCATTGCAGTTATCAGTATAATACTATTTGCCCTTTGTAGTTATTAGTATAATGCTATTTGCCCTTTGCAGTTATCAGTATAATACTATTTGCCCTTTGCAGTTATCAGTATAATACTATTTGCCCTTTGTAGTTATCAGTATAATACTATTTGTCCTTTGCAGTTATCAGTATAATACTATTTGCCCTTTGCAGTTATAAGTATAATACTATTTGCCCTTTGTAGTTATCAGTATAATACTATTTGCCCTTTGTAGTTATCAGTATAATACTATTTGCCCTATGTAGTTATCAGTATAATACTATTTGCCCTTTGCAGTTATCAGTTTAATACTCTTTGCCCTTTGTAGTTATCAATATTGCCCTTCGCAGTTATCACTATTGCCCTTTGCAGTTATCACTATTGCCCTTTGCAGTTATCACTATTGCCCTTTGCACTTATCACTATTGCCCTTTGCAGTTATCACTATTGCCCTTTGCACTTATCACTATTGCCCTTTGCACTTATCAATATTGCCCTTTGCACTTTTTATCACTATTGCCCTTTGCACTTATCACTATTGCCCTTTGCACTTATCACTATTGCCCTTTGCACTTATCACTATTGCCCTTTGCACTTGTCACTATTGCCCTTTGCACTTATCACTATTGCCCTTTGCACTTGTCACTATTGCCCTTTGCACTTATCACTATTGCCCTTTGCACTTATCACTATTGCCCTTTGCACTTATCACTATTGCCCTTTGCACTTGTCACTATTGCCCTTTGCACTGATCACTATTGCCCTTTGCACTGATCACTATTGCCCTTTGCACTGATCACTATTGCCCTTTGCACTTATCACTATTGCCCTTTGCACTTGTCACTATTGCCCTTTGCACTGATCACTATTGCCCTTTGCAGTTTCAGTCATTGCCAACTGACTTTGTCCATACATATTATTAGTTTCTTCAACCTCGACCTCTTTTTTGCCTTGTGTTTTTTCCACCGAGAGTTTCTGTCAGCTAACCAAGTTGACATAATGGTGCAAAAATAAAATCAGAGTTATTGCCTCTTTTTGTGGGAAATACGCCATTGCTCTTGTTTCACAACAAATACTTCATTTTTCATGGTAGAGACTATATTATTCACAATAGAGACATCCTTATTAAAACAATCTCTACCAAACTTGAAAAGTGTGCATCACCAAGATATTGTATTTATAAAAAAGGATCAAACTTGCAAAAAATGTGTATGACCATAAGATCTTGAATTTAATAAAGGGTTGCACTGGACTAATGCCGCACAGCAATGCTGAAAAGCACAAAGGTTTCTTTATCACTTCTTAAGAACATGAGAACTTAGTACCTAAAGCCGTTTGTTCAATGGATCAACTTTATATGTTTCTGGAATGGTTATATTATTCTTATAATCATATAACTATGCCATATAATTTCTAAACAGAGCAGAGCTTGGAAGTCCGAAGTTGGAGTAACTAGTTCCATGTGCCAACTAATATTGCCTCTGCAGGCTAACCACCTCTGTATACCGAGTTACTCACTCCATGTGCCCACTGCCTGGGCAGGCTAACCACAACTTTCGGTTGAGTTACTCCATGAGCCCATTGCCTGTGCAGGCTAACCACCACTATAGGTCGAGTTACTCCATGTGCCCATTACCTGTGCAGGCTAACCACAACTATAGGTCGGGTTACTCACTCCATGTGCCCATTGCCTGTACAGGCTAACCACAACTAATCGCAGAGTTACTCACTCCATGTGCCCACTGCCTGTGCAGGCTAACCACAACTTTCAGTTGATTTACTCTATGTTCCCATTGCCTGTGCAGGCTAACCACCACTAAAGGCAGAGTTACTCACTCCATGTGCCCACTGCCTGTGCAGGCTAACCACCACTAAAGGCAGAGTTACTCACTCCATGTACCCACTGCCTGTGCAGGCTAACCACCACTAAAGGCAGAGTTACTCACTCCATGTACCAACTGCCTGTGCAGGCTAACCACCACTAATGGCAGAGTTACTCACTCCATGTACCCACTGCCTGTGCAGGCTAACCACCACTAAAGGCAGAGTTACTCACTCCATGTGCCCACTGCCTGTGCAGGCTAACCACCACTAAAGGCAGAGTTACTCACTCCATGTGCCCACTGCCTGTGCAGGCTAACCACCACTAAAGGCAGAGTTACTCACTCCATGTGCCCACTGCCTGTGCAGGCTTACCACCACTAATGGCAGAGTTACTCACTCCATGTGCCCACTGACTGTGCAGGCTAACCACCACTAAAGGTAGATTTACTCACTCCAGATTTACTCACTCCATGTAGCCATTGCCTGTGCAGGCTAACCACCACTAAAGGCAGAGTTACTCACTCCATGTGCCCACTGCCTGTGCAGGCTAACCATCACTAATGGCAGAGTTACTCACTCCATGTGCCCACTGCCTGTGCAGGCTAACCATCACTAAAGGCTGAGTTACTCCATGTGCCCATTGCCTGTGCAGGCTAACCACCACTATAGGTCGAGTAACTCTATGTGCCCATTGCCTGTGCAGGCTAACCACTACGATATGTTGAGTTACTCCATGAGCCCATTGCCTGTTTAGGCTAACCACAACTATATGATGAGTTACTCACTCCATGTACGCACTGCCTGTGCAGGCTAACCACCAATATATACCAAGTTACTCACTGTGTGTGCTAATTGCCTTGACTGCAGGCTAACCACCACTATATGTTGAGATATACGCACTCTGCACCCACTGCCTGTGCAGGCTAGCCACCTTTTATGAGCTATCCCTTTTATCCAGCCAAAACCAGCCATCCCTTTTATCAAGCCAAATGCAACTATCCTTCTGTCGAGCTAAATATCATTCTGCCAAGCCAAATACAACTTCCATTCTATCAAACCAAATTCAACTAGTCTTCTATTTTTTAAGCCAAATATCCTTCTGTCAAGCCAAATGCAGATTTTCTTCTGCCAAGCCAAATACAGCTATCCCTTCTATCAAGCCAAATACAACTCCCTTTTTATCAATTCAAATTCCAGTATCCTTCTATCAAGCCAAATACAGCCAACTTCTATCAAGTTAAATATCCTTCTGTCAAGCCAAATGCAGCTTTCCTTCTGTAAAGCCAAATACACCTACCTTTTTATCAAGCTGAATATCATTCTGTCCAGCCAAATACAGATTTCGTTCTTTTAAGCCAAATATAATTACCCTGCTATCATACCATGTACAAATGTCCCTTCTGTCATACCAAAAACAACTATCCTGACTATCAAAACAAATACAGCTATCCCTTCTATCAAGCCAAATACAGCTATCCCTTCTGTCAAGCCAAATACAGCTATCCCTTCTATCAAGCCAAATACAGCTATCCCTTCTGTCAAGCCAAATACAGCTTTCCTTCTGTGAAGCTAAATACACCTCCCCTTTTATCAATCCAAATTTATCTATCCCTTTATTATACCAAATACAACTACCATTCTATCAAGCTGAAAATCATTTTGTCATGCCAAATACAATCACCCTTCTATCATACCATGTACGAATGACCCTTCTGGCAAGCCAAATACAACTTTCCCTTCTGTCAAACTTAACCAGCTATCCCTCTGGTCTAGCCAAATACAGTTATTCCTTTGGTCAAGCCAAATAGAGCTATCCCTTTGGTCAAGAAAAAAAACAGCTATAACTTCTATCAGGCGAAATACAGCTCTTTATTCTGTCAGGTCAAATACAACTACCATTCTATCAAGTCCGATATCTTTATGTTAAGGCAAATACAGATTTGTATCTGTGAAACCAAATATAACTACCCTTCCATCAAGCTAAATGCAACTGTTCCCCTATCAAGCCAAATACAACTTCCATTCTATCAAACTAAATACCCTTATTTTAAGCCAAATACAGATTTCTTTCTGTCAAGCTAAATACAAATACTCTTCTATGAAGCCAATTAAAACTATCCTTTCTCTCAATCCAAATACAACTACCCTGCTATCCAGCTCAATACAACTTTTCGTCTATCAAACCAAATTAATCTACCATTTTATCAAGCCATATATCCTTCTGTCAAGCCAAATACAGATTTCCTTCTGTCATGCCACATACAGCCATCCCTTCTATGCCAAATACCACTACCCTTCTGTCAAGCCAAATAGCCTTCTGTTAATCCAAATAGAGATTTTCTTCTTTGAAACTAAATAAAACTACCCTTCTATAAAGCAAAATACAACTGTTCTCCTATCAAGCCAAATACAACTACCATTCTGTCAAGCTAATTAGCCTTCTTTCAAGCCAAATAAAACTGTCTCATTTGTCAACTTTTTCAAATACAACTTCTATCAAGCTGAATACAACTTTTCTTATATCAAGCCAAATACAACTGTCCAGTTATCAATCCAAATACAAGTGTCCAGTTATCAATCCAAATACAACTTCTATTCTGTCAAGGCTATCCTTCTGTCAAGCCAAATACAGATTTACTTTTGTCAAGCCAAATACAACTGTCCAGTTATCAAGCCAAATACAACTTCTATTCTGTCAAGGCTAATATCCTTCTGTCAAGCCAAATACAGATTTACTTTTGTCAAGCCAAATACAACTGTCCAGTTATCAAGCCAAATACAACTTCTATTCTGTCAAGGCTAATATCCTTCTGTCAAGCCAAATACAGATTTACTTTTGTCAAGCCAAATACAACTGTCCAGTTATCAAGCCAAATACAACTTCTATTCTGTCAAGGCTAATATCCTTCTGTCAAGCCAAATACAGATTTACTTTTGTCAAGCCAAATACAACTGTCCAGTTATCAAGCCAAATACAACTTCTATTCTGTCAAGGCTAATATCCTTCTGTCAAGCCAAATACAGATTTACTTTTGTCAAGCCAAATATCAGACAAATTTTACTATTCTTCTAGCAAACCAAATAAAGCTACAATTTTATCAAGCCCAAATATCCATCTGTCAAGCCTTATACAGGTTTAATTCAGACAAGCCAAATACAAATACCTTTCTATCAAGCCAAGTACAAATATGTCTTCGGCATGGCAAATACAGTCTCTTCTTTCAAGCCTAATACAACTTTCCCTTCAGTCAAGCCAAATGCAGTGATCCTTTCTATCAAGCCAAATACAACTATTCTTCTGTCAATCCAATATCCTTCTGCTAAGCAAAATACAACTACCATTCTATGAAACCAAATAAACTATTCTTCTATGAAGCCAAATAGCCTTCTGTCAAGACAAATGCAGATTTCCTTCTGTCAAGACAATACAAATACACTGAAGCAAAATTAAACTATCCCTTTTGCCAAGCGAAAAATACAGCTTTCCCTTCTACCAAGACAAATACAACTCTAGTTCTATCAATTTAGATACCAGTATCTTTCTATCGAGCCAAATACAGCTACCTTCTAGTTAAATATCCTTCTGTTAAGCCTTATACAGCTTTCATTCTGTGAAGGCAAATACATCTACCTTTCTATCAAGCCGAATATATTTATTCCTTTATCAAACAAAATACAACTACCATTCTATCCATCCAAATATCATTCTTTCAAGCCAAATACAACTTCCCTTCTATCGAGCTGAATATTACAGATATTTTTCTATATAGCCAAATACAACTGTCATTCCATCAAGTCTGACATGATTTGATATATGTATTACATTACATAACACAACTTTATGGTATGATATTACATTACATTACATCAAGTATTTTACTAATTTCTCTGATTTTCTGCTGCTGGAATTGCACTTTCGGTCAGTGGGGCACAGGCCAAGCAAGTTATGTTTAATATCTTGAGGGACCTATGCTTATGAAAAATGGTCACAGTAGTCAACAATATTTTGGATTGCATATAGGTTCAATGGGACTAAAGTCAAGGTAATGTTTACTTGAATTAGTCAGAAGACCCAAGAAACAGGTCACATGGACTAAAAATAGAAAACAAAAAGTGTTGGGATTGTTGTATCAGAATAAAACTATGCAACTCTATAGCCTTGTTACAATCATTATTTGAGATAAAAAAAATGATGTTAGTGGTACTAATGTAAACATAATTGTTGCTTGAAACTTGACGTACAGACAACCTTAAAGCATGGTCTTCACTTGTGACTGAAATTGTGGTCAGTAAGACTAGTCAAAATAACAGTTATATGAATATTTGTATACAGGGACCTTATGACAAGGCATTATCTTATGTTTCATAACTAGAGGAGCTGAGGGACATGAGTCAAGGCCATTGTATTCTTCAATAAAATGATTTCAACTTCATAATTGGAAAAGGGAGCCAGCAGTTTCATTTAAACTAGTAATAGATACATTACTGTTAGGCTTTATTTAAGATTGCTTATGGCAATGATGGGTCATGGTACTGTTGTGGAAACATAAAATGGTCTGCACCAAATATCAAGATAGCATTTTGCTTTCCTCCGGATACAATTTAGCCGAACATCAGTTGGGTTTGCAAAGAGTACGGGTGACTTAGGTCCCTGTTCTTAGTAACTATAATACCAACCAATGTTTTTCACCCATTAGCATTCTTTTTCTTTACATTCAAGGTTTGATACAATTGTGAAATGGTTCTTTATGTGTACATTTAAGATAAACATACTGTTTAGAAGATAGGCGGCAACAACAACTGTTGTTACCTTCTGCTACCACCCCCCCCCAAAAAAAAAGTGGTGACAAGGCTTTTTCCCTTATATGACATGGCTTTTCTCTTATATTATGACATGGCTCTCTTATATGACATAGTGACATAGTTCTCCTGTATATGACATTGATTTTCTCTTATATGACATACAGTACGTGCCACGTGAAACCCACAAAGTTCGCGAAATGCGAAGAGCCGATTTGATCACGAAGCGCAGATCGCTCGCTCGCGATGTCATGAAATTTCGCTAATTCTCGCGACGAAAATTCGCGCTTGTTCGCAAACTTTCGTGGTGACTAATTTTGTCCCGCCAAGAATCGTGACCCAAAAAAAATTAGTAAAATAAACACCTGTACGCAATATTTTCACTTATCGGTGAATAAATAATGCGTGTTAAAAAACTTTGTGGAATTGATATTTGAATGTATTCCTTTGAATTATATTAGCTACAAAATCATTCAAATTAAGATGTGACATTTGTTGCAGAAGATTAAAAATATAAAAGAAATACACTTTTTAATGTATCCATGAAAGAAAGTATTCATAATAAACGTAATATTGTTCGTGTGAAATTTCGAAATGGGTATGTGATAGGGTGTGTTTGTTGTTGTTAAATATGCTCCGTTTATAATTTTTATTATATTTTTCTTAATACGTTTCTGGGTAAAACTTTGTGTCCATTATTTAATATATGCTTCGTTTATTTATATGTTGTTTCTGTTTGAAACCCTTACTGTTTAATTACTTCAAGTTCATGATCAGTCTTGGATTTTGTCTTGTATTTTGTTCTGGTTCAAAATGTACATGTCTAAGGCTTTTGACACGTTATATGTGTTGTGTTTATATATGAATATGACCTACATGTACATGTACGTACATCTACATGTATGTCGAATATTATTGCTCTTGCATTGGTTGTTACATCTTCGTTGATAACAACATGCACAATTATCCATCAAAAATCGAACGCAATTAAATGTAATGCAAAAATCACAATATAGACAAATATTACACGAATTTAAAGGACACATTGCATAATGTGCATGTATGTTAACAAAATTACCATGATCAATGTCTACAATGTACAAACGAATATTTTTAAATATGAATAAATACATGTACTGACAAAGAACATTAATCATTGATCAACATTAATGACGTTCATTATAAATGTACTAACTGTAATGCATGTACGACTTAATTAGTGCGACTTTTTATGGAAAGTTATTGGTTAGAATAATTAAGTTATATCTCAATGTATCGGGTCATAATTTACAAACATTATAAAAAGAAACAGTAATAAAAAGTAATACAATACTACAATATATATTTTAGTTAGTTGATAAAAGGCGTTAAATGGATGCTCGTTTTTCGTGCCTACATTATATCAACAACAACAACATATATAGTTAATTTATTATCAAGATGAGTGAAAGCGCAAATATAATTATGTGCTAATTGACAAGAATATCTTCTAACACATAGTTTCACTGTTTGGTTTTTAACGCATATTAATTAGAATCAATACAGAGTTTATTGATAAATAAAAACAGATAGTTGCAAGAGGTATTTGCTCCCTTTAGGCTTTCACGACCCCTGCCATTTTAAACAATTAAGAATCGCAGTTCAGTCCACTGTCCAACCCATGTGCCTCCGGGTCGGTAATTGACACTGATTAGCGATAAGATAAGTGCGGATTAGCAACACAGGAAGACTGTTTGAATCTATATTTTCTTCAACAAACACCGCGTTGTGAACGCGAATAATCGAATATTCAATGTATTATCAGTTAACCGCCTTAATAATCGGAGAACTGGTTATTTGTTGCCGTTTAATTTTTTTTTTTTATTATTATGATAAAAAGACTGAATAAACTATTGCTATGTACGTCTATCTTATGTAGGTATATGTAGCTTCATTATAATTCGGGATGTGAACTGGAATTTTAAATGACTCTTTGAAAAAAAGAAGATAAATCCCAAAATACATATATATGAATAAAAACAATTTAGATGCCATGATCAGTTTGTTAGCTATATAGACGCGTCAGTGAACACAATAATGGCCTGTATACACAACATGTGATGCACATATACCTGTGAATTCGCCGCGAATCGCGACAAAATTTTGTGGCATATTCGTTGCGAAATCTCACGCGTGGGGCCACCCGCTATATTTCGCGAATAGTCGCAAACTTTCGTGACGTTGCTTCGCGAATATTGATCGAAGGCTCGTCACAACAGCGCGAATTCTGCGGGTTTCGTGTAGCACGTACTGTACTCCTATATATGACATGGTTTTCCCTTATATGACATGGCTTTTCTCTTATATGACATGGCTTTTCCCTTATATGACATGGCTTTTCCCTTATATGACATGTTTTTTCCCATATATGACATGGTCTTTTAATTATGTAACAAGACTTTTGCCCCTATATGACATGGCTTTCCTATATTTGTAACTAGGCATCTCCCTTATTTGATATGGATTTTTCCCTTACTTGACATGGCTTTTTTTCCCTTATAATTTACTGATATTTTGTGCCATGGAGCTGCTCAATAAGGATTTAAACCTTTTGGTAATATCATTCTAAAAAGATTCTTACTACTTGATTATTTAAAATGACATAAATAACTTATAAACTTTTCCCTATTATGCCCATTGTTCCATAATATCCACAATTTGACCACCATAAATCCCAAACCTACCTTGATATTTTGCCTTAAAAATATGAAAATATGCATTTAGTGATTTTCAAATCAGTTGAAAATACTTCTGAAAATATTTCATAATTCAGTAATAAACCATTATCCCTGTATGAACTCAACAAACCACATTATATTCATTCTATCAAGCCAAATATGGATATCCTTCTAGCAAAATGCAGCTATCCTTTTTATCAAGCCAAATATGGATATCCTTCTAGCAAAATGCAGCTATCCTTTTTATCAAGCCAAATATGGTTATCATTATATCAAACCAACATGATTCTATCAAGCCAAATACAGCTACACTTATATAAACCAAAACAAAGCCATATTGAGCCAAATATGGGTATCCGTCTATCAGGCCAAATACAGCTACCCTTCTCGTAAAATGAATTCTTGTATGAAACCAAATACAGTTATCCTTCTGTCAAGTCAAATAAAGCCACCCTTCGATCAAGCCGAGTACAACTCCCATTTTATCAAGTCAAATACAACTAATCTTCTATTAAGCCAAATACCATGTAACCCCTCTGTCAAGCCAAATATCATTTTGTAAAGCCTAAAAAGCTTTCATGCTGTCAGCCAAATACCACTGCCCTTATATCAAGCCAAATAAAGGTTTGATTCTATCAAGCCAAAACAACTACCATTCTATCAAGTCAGACATTTTTCTGTCAAGCCAAATACAGATTTGTTTTGGTGAAACTACCCTTCTATAAAAAAAAATATACAACTACTCTCCTATCAAGCCAAATACAACTGCTATTCTATCAAGCTAAATATCCTTATTTCTAGCCAAATACAGATTTCTTTCTGTCAAGCTAAATTCAAATACTCTTATATGAAGCCCAATAAAACTATCCATTCTGTCAATCCAAATACAAGTACACTTCTATCAAGCTGAATACAGCTGTTCCTCTATCAAAACAAATTAAACTACCATTCTACGTAGCCAAATATCCTTCTGTCAAGCCAAATAAAGATTATCTTCTGTCAAGCCACATGCAGCTATCCCTACTATGAAGACAAATACCACTACTCTTCTATCAAGCCCAATAGGCTTCTGTTTAACCAAATACAGATTTCCTGTTGTGCAACTAAACACAACTTCCCTTCTATCAAGACAAATACAACTGTTCTCCTGTCAAGTCAAATACAGCTATTCTTCTATTAAGCCAAATACCATGTAACCCCTCTGTCAAGCCAAATATCATTCTGTAAAGCCTAAAAAGCTTTCATGCTGTCAACCAAATACCACTACCCTTATATCAAGTCAAATATCATTCTGTCAAGCCAAATAAAGGTTTGATTCTATCAAGCCAAAACAACTACCATTCTATCAAGCCAAAACAACTACCATTCTATCAAGCCAGAACAACTACCATTCTATCAAGTCAGACATTCTTCTGTCAAGCCAAATACAGATTTTCTAATGTGAGACTACCCTTCTATCAAGAAAATATACAACTTCTCTCCTATCAAGCCAAATAGAACTACCATTCTATAAAGCTAAATATCCTTATTTCAAGCCAAATACAGATTTCTTTCTGTCAAGCTAAATTCAAATACTCTTATATGAAGCCCAATAAAACTATCTATTCTGTCAATCCAAATACAACTACACTTCTATCAAGCTGAATACAGCTTTTCCTTTACCAAAACAAATTAAACTACCATTCTACGTAGCCAAATATCCTTCTGTCAAGCCAAATAAAGATTGCCTTCTGTCAAGCCACGTACAGCTATCCCGGCTATCAAGACAAATACCACTACTCTTCTATCAAGCCAAATAGGCTTCTGTTACACCAAATACAGATTTCCTGTTGTGAAACTAAACACAACTTCCCTTCTATCAAGACAAATACAACTGTTCTCCTATCAAGTCAAATACAACTATTCTTCTGTTAAGCTAAATACCATGTAACCCCTCTGTCAAGCCAAATATCATTCTGTCAAGCCTATAAAGCTTTCATGCTGTCATCCAAATACAACTACCCTTATATCAAGTCAAATATCATTCTGTCAAGCTCAATAAAGGTTTGATTCTATCAAGCCAGAACAACTACCATTCTATCAAGTCAGACATTCTCCTGTCAAGCCAAATACAGATTTTCTAATGTGAAACTACCCTTCTATCAAGAAAATATACAACTACTCTCCTATCAAGCCAACTACAACTACCATTCTATCAAGCTAAATATCTGTATTTCAAGCCAAATACAGATTTCTTTCTGTCAAGCTAAATTCAAATACTCTTCTATGAAGCCCAATAAAACTATCTATTCTGTCAATCCAAATACAGCTACACTTCTATCAAGCTGAATACAGATTTTCCTCATCAAAACAAATTAAACTACCATTTTACGTAGCCAAATATCCTTCTGTCAGGCCAAATAAAGGTTTCCTTCTGTCAAGACAAATACCACTACTTTTCTATCAAGCCAAATAGGCTTCTGTTAAACCAAATACAGATTTCCTGTTGTGAAACTAAATACAACTTCTCTTCTATCAAGACAAATACAACTGTTCTCCTATCAAGTCAAATACAACTATCATTATATTAAGCTAAATATCCTTCTGTCAAGCCAAATACAAAATCTTCCTATGTTGCCAAACAAAACTATCCCTTCTGTCCATCCAAATTCAATGACCCTTTTATCAAATCCCAACCTATCCCTTCTATCAAGCCAAATACAGCTATCCTTTCTATCAAACCAAATACAACTATCCTTCTGTGAAGCCAAATATAATCTCATTCTTTCAAGCCAAATTCAACTATTCTTCTATCAAGCCAATTACAGCTATCCCTTTTATCCAGTTAAAAACAGCCATCCCTTTTATCAAGCCAAAGACAACTATTCTTCTGTCAAGCCAAATATCCTTCTGCCAAGTCAAATACAACTACCATTTTATCAAACCAAATTCAACTATTCTTATTTCAAGCCTAATATCCTTCTGTCGAGCCAAATGCAGATTTTTCTTATGTCAAGCCAAATACAAATACACTTTTATGAAGCACAATACAACTATCCATTTTGCCAAGCCAAATATAGCTACCGCTTCTATCAAGCCAAATACAGCTTCCTTCTATCAAAGTTCAATATCCTTCTGTCAAGCCTGATGTTGGTTTCCTTCTGTGAAGGAAAATACACCTTCCTTTCTGTTAAGCTGAATATCATTCTGTCAAGCCAAATACAACTCCCCTTCTATCAAGCTGAATACATTTATTATTCTATAAAGTGAAATACAACTACCACTCTATCAAGCAAAATATCCTTCTGTCAAGCCTAATACTGATTTCATTTTTTCAAGCGAAATACAATTACCCTTCTATCATACCATATACAAATGTCCCTTATGTCAAATCAAAAACAGCTATCCTGCCTATCATGACAAATACATCTATCCCTTCAGTCAAGCCAAATACAGCTTTTTGTTCTATCAAGCCAAATATAAATACCGTTTTATGAAGAAAAGTATAAAAGTATTCTTTCTGCCAAGCCAAATACAGCTCTCCCTTATATGAAGTCAATACCACTACCCTTGTATCAAATCAAATACCAGTACTTTTCTATCATGCCAAATACCACAACCTTATATCAAGTTAAATAACCTTCTGTCAAGCCAAATACTGCTTCCCATCTGTGAAGCTTAATACACCTCCCCTTCTATCAAGCCGAAATCAGCTATTCATTTTATCAGGCCAAATACAGCTCTCCATTCTGTCAAGCCACATACAACTACCAATCAATCAAGTCAGATATCTTTATTTCAAGGCAAATCCAGATTTTTATCTGTAAAACCAAATATAACTACCTTTTTATCATGCCAAATACAACTAGTCCCCTATCAAGCCAAATACAACTACCATTCTATGAAGCTAAATATCCTTATTTCAAGCCAAAAGCAGATTTCTTTCTGTCAGGAAAATACTCTTCTATGAAAGCAAATAAATTAGCCTTTCTCTCAATCTAAATACAACTACCCTTCTATCAAACTGAATATAGCTTTTCTTCTATCAAACCAAATTAAACTACCATTCTATCGAGCCAAATATTATTCTGTCAAGCCACATACAGCCAGCCCTTCTATGAAGCCAAATACAACTCTCCTTCTGTCAATTCAAATACAACTGGTCTTATATGAGGCCAAATACAACTACCCTTCTATCAAGCTAAATAACCTTCCATCAGGCCAAATACAGATTTCCTTCTGTGAAACTAAATAAAACTAATCTTCTATCAAGCCAAATACAACTGTTCACCTATCAAGTCACCTATCACTGATATTCTGTTAAGCTAAATAGCCTGCTGTCTAGCCAAATGCAAATACCCTTCTAAAACGCAAAATATAACTACGCCGTTTGTCAACTGAAATACAACTACCCTTTTATCAAGCTGAATACAACTTTTATTCTATCAAGTCAAATACAACTGTTCTACTATCAAGCCAAATACAACTACTATTCTATCAAGCCAAATATCCTTTGTCACGCCAAATAAAGATTTTGTTATGTCAAGCCAAATACAAATTTCCTTTCATCAGCCAAATTCAACTATTCTTCTAAAAAAACAAAAATAAGTATAATTTTTTTATTTCCAAATATCCTTTTGTCAAGCCTAATACAGTTTTGATTCTGTCAAGCCAAATAAATTAGCATTCTATCAAGCCAAGTACAAAGAGCTCTTCTGGCATGGCAAATACCGCTATCTCTTCTCTCAGGCCAAATACAACTATCCCTTCAGTCAAGCCAAATACAGATATCCCTTCTATCAAGCCAAATAAAACTATAATTCTATCGACCATGAATATGATATTTTTCTACATTGCCAAATACAGCTACGATTCTATCAAGTCAGATATTCTTCTATCAAGTAAAATGCAGATTCCTTCTGTCAAGCCAAAAACAACTTCCCATCTATCAGGCAATTTCAACTATTCTTCTATGAAGCCAATTACATCTACCACTCTGTTAAGTAAAATATCCTTCTGTCAAGCCAAATACAGATATTATTCTGTCAAGCCAAATATAAGTACCCTTCTATCATATCATGTTCAAATGTCTCTTTTGTCAAACCAAAAACAGTTATCCTGCCTATCAAGACTAATAAAGTTATCCCTTCAATCAAGTTAGGTCACTGACCATGGCCTATAACTCTGACCTGCAATTTAGCAGAATAATGCCCCTTTTTGTACTTTCAGGTTGAGGTTTGCGTTCAACAAGTATAATCTGTAACTACTACAGATATTCAATTGAAACTTCACACATGTCTTCGGGGTCATTATGTAAGGTCACTGACCAAGGCCTATTACTATGACCTGCAATTTATCAGAATTTTGCCCGTTTTTGTACTTAGAAAATTCAGGTTACGGTTTGCGTGCAAGTAAATATCTCTGTAACTACCACATTATATTCAGTTGAAACTTCACACTTGTCTTCTTCATGGTCATAATATAAGGTCACTGGCCAATGCCCATAACTTTGACCAGCAATTTAGCAGAATTAGGCCCCTTTTTGTACTTAGAAATATTTAGGTTAAAGTTTGTATGCAAGTACACTGTCAAAATATATATACTATCAAAGCCGAGAGAATAGTGGAGAATGCTGTCCTGCTCTTGTTTATGAGGAAATCTGCAAAATGCACTTTGTGCAACATGCAGACTTATTTTTTCATCTGAAGTTGACCAAACTTAAACAGCGTGTTGATGAACTGAATATTTTGAAATAATTAATAAAATGGCCTGGATTGGGGTACAACCACCAGAGTTATTGCCCCGTTTTTATGAGAATAAATGGTCAATGTGGAGTATAGAGACTTCATTTATTGCCTAATCTTGACCAAACTTGCACTGTTTGTGTCATTAGGTCTCAGTCAATTCCCAATATTGATCAGATCAGATGAGAATGACCAAGTTATTACCCCTTGTTTGTGTAAAAAAAATCCATAATTTGTCAATAATTGGTTTTCAGTCTCATTCCTTGTTGACTTAACTTGAACAGTTTGTGTATGACCACAAGATCTTATCAGGGTGCAATGATAAGCCAAATAGAACCAGGAACACTAGGGCTTTTTGCCCTTCTTTATGAGAAAATTTGCAAAAAATGAAAATTGTGTGACATAGAAACTTTTCATCTAATCTTGATAAAAAAAATGCACAGCTAGTGTATGGCCATAAGATCTCATAGTAAACCAAGGTTTTGCCCTGATGAGCATCTAAAGAACAAAGTTTTTGGCTTTTGTTTGTGAAAAAGAAGCAAAAAATAGAATATGTTCAGGATAGAAACTTCATTTTTCATTTATCATGGGATTGCAACAAATAGTATTTCAGTAAGTGGTTAATTGGTTTTGGTATTTGAGCTGTATATAATTTATAAGACCTAAAACACAATTAAAATGGAAATACATCAAGTACAATGGTCTGATTGATTGATAGTCCTAATCGATGATATACGTAATGCTGACAGGTGACTGTCACTTGCGTCTGTTTTAATTATTGTTCTGTTAAAATAAGAACAAAACATTCTACATGGAATTCATCTGGATGTTTGATTCTAAAAAATGTGCCATTACATATATTGGATGTCAACCTCTGTGTAATGTAAGTGTGATTGTGCATGGTAAACATATCACTGATTGCTTGTGGTTCATCTTGGTCCCAACAGTTTCGATCGTAAATGCATCTGTATTTCAACATTTAATTGCCAGGTAAATAACAGAAGTAGGCCGGACAGGCATGAGACTGTATAGCGCTTTTAGATTTGCCAGGTTAGCTTCAGAAGAAAGCATGACAGGGATCTGTATTGCACCGGGTCAATTGCCAGATCATGTTGTCTGATTTGGGTCAGTTTGTAGGTGATGAAATTCAGATGTCAGAGCTGGTCTCTGTCATTGCCAGTACTCTGAGTGAGCACTTGGGGCAATCATGGCCCTCTTGTTTGATACTGTTTCCACTTATATTGCCCTCATATGCCATGCCTTTCACCTTTATATGACATGCCTTCTCATATTAGGATATGCCTTTTCTTTTTTGATATGTCATTCCCTTTTGATTACATGGCTTCCCCTTATATGGCAGGGCTTTCACTTGTATGACATGGCTTTCACTGGCATACTTGTATGCCAAGGTTTCCCATGATATGACATGTCTTTCCCTTTATATGACATGACATCCTCCTCATATGACATGACTTCCTTATCCAGTGCCTTTTTGTTAGGATTCTCTGTTCCTTTCTTCCATGCATATTATTCTAAAGTCTTAATGTCCAGTTTAATAAGTAATATTAACATATTCTTTGTCATTAGCTGATTTTCCCAGATTCCTTGCACATGCCTTTAAAAAGCAGCTATTACAGGATATGTTTTACTGCATTTTCAATGCATATATGTAGCATACACATTTACATATATTTTGTCCCATGGATAAGGATTTAAACCTTTTGGTAATATCATTCTAAAAAGATTCTTACTACTTGATTATTTAGAATGACTTTAATAACTTCTAATCTTTCCCCTAATATCATTCTGTCAAGCGAAATAAATGTTTCATTCTGTCAAGCCAAAAACAATTATCCTTATATCAAGCCAAATGCAACAACTATTCTATCAAGTAAGATATCCTTCTGTCAAGTCAAATACAGATTTTCATCTGTGAAACCAAATACCCTTCTATCAAGCCAAAAAATGACTGCTCTCCTATCAAGCCAAATACAACTACCATTATATCAAGCTAAATATTCTTAATTCAAGCCAAACAGATTTTTTTCCATCAAGATATATACAAATACTCTCGTATGAAGCCAAATAAAACTATTTATTCTGTCAATCTAAATACAACTACCCTGAGCTGAATACAGCTTTTCCTCTATCAAACCAAATTAAACTACAATTCAATAAAGACATATATCCTTCTGTCAAGCCAAATACAGATATCCTTTTGTCAAGCCACATACAGCTCCTTTCTATCAAGACAAATACTACTACTCTTTTATTAAGCCAAATATACTTCTTTCAAACCAAATACATATTTCCTTCTGTAAAACTAAATACAACTACCGTTCTATCAAGCCAAATACAACTGTGCCCCTATCACGCCAAATACAACTACCATTCTATCAATCTAAATATCCTTCTGTCAAACCAAATACAAAAACCTTTCTATGACGCCAAATAAAACTATCCCCTCTGTCAATCCAAATACAACTACCCTTCTATCAAGCTGAACATAAATATTCTCTTATCAAGCCAAAATAACTACCATTCTATCAAGCTAAATATCCTTCTGTCAAGCCAAATACAGATTCATTATTGTCAAGCCAAATACAACTTCCCTTCTTTCAGCCAAATCTAACTATTCTTCTAACAAACCAAATACAACTACAACTTTATCAAGCCCAATTGTTGTTCTGTCAAGCCGAATACAGTTTTGATTCTGTCAAGCCAATACAATTACCTTTCTGTCAAGCCAAATACGAATATCTCTTCTGGCATGGCAAATGCAGCTATTTCTTCTGTCAAGCCAAATACAAATATCCCTTCAGTCAAACTAAATACAGCTATCCCTTCTTTCAAGCCAAATAGAGATATCCTTTCTATCAAGCCAAATACAACTATCCGTCTGTCAAGCCAAATATAATCACCATGTTATTAAGAAAATCAAACTATCCTTCTATCAAGCCAAATTTATCTATCCCTTTTATCCAGGCAAATACAACCAAAACTATCCCTTCTGCCAAGCCAAATACATCTCTCCCTTCTATGAAGCCAAATACAACTCTCCTTATATTAAGGCAAATACCATTTCTTTCTATCAATTAAAATATCCTTCAGTCAAGCCAAATACATCTATCCCTTTTATCCAGGCAAATACAACCAAAACTATCCCTTCTGCCAAGCCAAAAACAGCTCTCCATTCTGTCAAGCCAAATACAACTACCATTCTATCAAGTCAGATATCTTTATGTCAATGCAAATACAGATTTTTATCTGTGAAACCAAATATAACTACCCTTCTATCAAGCCAAATACAACTGTTCACCAATCAAGCCAAATACAACTACCATTCCATTAGACT
Source organism: Congeria kusceri (assembly GCA_027627225.1). Lineage (NCBI taxonomy): Eukaryota > Metazoa > Mollusca > Bivalvia > Myida > Dreissenidae > Congeria > Congeria kusceri. Next base: position 25,178,267 of record CM051033.1, on the reverse strand, counting down.
AAATATCCTTATTTCAAGCCAGTTACAGAATTTTTGTTGTCAAGCTAAATATAAATACTCTTCTATGAAGCTTAAACTATCCTTTCTGTCAATCCAAATACAACTATCATTCTGTCAAGCCAAATATCCTTCTGCCAAGTCAATCCAAATACAACTTCCATTCTATCAAACCAAATTCACCTATTCTTCTATCAAGCCAAATATCATTTTTTCAAGCCAAATGCAGAATTTCTTTTGTCAAGCCAAATACAATTACACTTCTAAGAAGCAAAGAGTAACTATCCCTTTTGCCAAGCCAAATACAGCTATCCCTTTTATCAAGCAAAATACAAGTCCATTTCTATCAATTAAAATTATATTCTTCTTCTATCAAGTTAAATATCTTGCTGTGAAGCCAGATACAGCTTTCCTTCTGTGAAACCAAATACACCTACCTTTCTATCAAGTTGAATATCATTCTGTAAGCCAAATACAACTTCACTTGTATTAAGCTGAATACAATATTATTCTACAAAGCCAAACACAACTAATACTCTATCAAGCAAACTATTATTTTGTCAAGCCAAATACAGATTTCATTCTGCCAAACCAAATATAATAACTCTTCTATCATACCATGTACAAAATTAATGTCCCTTCTGTCAAACCAAAAATAGCTATCCTGCTATCAAGACAAATACAGCTAACCCTTCGGTCAAGCCAAATAAAGCTATCCCTTCTTTCAAGCCAAATAAAACTATCCTTTCTATCAAGCCAAATACAACTATACTTGTGTCAAGCCAAATACAATTACCCTTCCATTAAGCCAAATTAACTATTCTTCTATGAAGACAAAAAACAGCTATTTCTTCTATCAAGCCTAATAGAACTGTCTTTCTGTCAAGACAAATATCCTTCTGCCAAGCCAAATACAACTACCATTCTATCAAACCAAAAACAGCTATCCGTTAAGCCAGATACATTTATACCTTTGGCCAAGCCAAATACAGCTATCCTTTTGGTCAAGCCAAAATATCTATGCCTTTTATCAGGCCATATATAGCTCTCTGTTCTTTCAAGCCATTCTATCAAGTCAGATATCTTTATGTCAATACAAACACAGACTTTTATATGTGAAACCAAATATAACTATCCTTCTATCTAGTCAACTATTCCCCTATCAAGCTAAATACAACTACCATTCTATCAAGTTAAATACATACTTATTTCAAGCCAAATACAGATTCCTTCTGTCATGCTAAAAAATATTACTCTTATACGAATCAAAATAAAACTGTCCTTTCTGTTAATCCAAATACAACTACCATTCTATCAAGCTTTTCTTACAGCTTTCTTCTATCAAACCAAATTAAACTAACATTCTATCAAGCCAATTATTCTTCTGTCAAGCCAAATACAGATCTTCTTCTGCGAAGACACACTCGTACAGCCCTACCTTCAATGTAGCCAAATACAACTCTCGTTTTGTCAATTTAAATACAACTATTTCTTCTATCAAGCCAAACACCACTACCCATATCAAGCCGAAAAGCCTTCTGTCAAGCCAAATGAATATTTCCTTCTGTGAAACTAAATAAAACTATCCTCCTATCAAGCAAAATACAACTGTTCTCCTATCAATCCAAATAAACTACCATTACTACCATTCTTTCAGGCTAAATATTCTTCTGCCAAGCCAAATACAACTACCATTCTAATAAGCCAAATTCAACTATTCTTCTATCAAGCCACATATCATTCTGTCAAGCCAAATGCAAATACCTTATTATGAAGAAAAATATATAACTATCCCTTCTGCCAAGCCAAATACAGCTCTCTCTTATATGATGCAAATACAATTCCCCTTATATCAAGTTAAATATCCTTCTGTCTAGCCAAATACAGCATCCCTTCTGTGAGACTAAATATACCTCTCCTTTTATCAAGCCAAATTTATCTATTCCTTTATCAAACCAAATACAACTACCACTTCATCAAACCAAAAACAGCTATCCCTCCTATCAAGCCAAATACATTTATACCTTCGCCCATCCATATACAGCTATCCTTTTGGTGGAGCCAAAACATCTATAACATTTATCAGGCCAAATATAGCTCTCCATTATTTCAAGCCAAATACAACTACCATTCTATCCAGTCAGATATCTTTATTTCAATGCAAATACAGATTTTTTTCTGTGAAACCAAATATAACTATCCTATCAAGCCAAATATTCCCTTATCAAGCTAAATTCAACTACCATTCTATCAAGTTAAATATATACTTATTTCAAGCCAAATACAGATTCCTTCTGTCAAGCTAAAAACAAGTACTCCTCTACGAAGCGAAATAAAACTATCCTTTCTGTAAATCCAAATACAACTACATGTACCCTTCTATCAAGGTTGTTGTACAGCTTTTTTTCTATGAAACAAAATTAAACCATTCAATTTAAATACAACTATTTCTTCTATCAAGCCATATATCACTTCCCTTCTATCAAGCCCAACAGACTTCTTTCAAGCCAAGTAACAGATTTCCTTGTGTAAAACTAAATAAAACTATCCTCTTACCAAGCGAAATAAAACTGTTCTATGAAACCAAATAAACTATTCTTCTATCAAGCCAAATAGCCTTCTGTCAAGCCAAATGCAGACTTCCTTCTGTCAAGCCATGTACAAATACACTTTTAAGAAGCAAAATAAAATGTTCCTTTTGCCAAGCCAAATACAGCTATCGCTATTATCAAGCCAAATACGACTTTCGTTCTATCAATTCAGATATCAGTATTCTTCTGTCAAGCCAAATACAGCTACATTGTATCAAGTTTAATATCTCCTCCTGTCAAGCCACAATACAGCTTTCCTTCTATGAAGCCAAATGCACTTACCTTTCTATCAAGTTGAAATTATTTATTCCTTTATCAAACCAAATACAACTACCATTCTATCAATCCAAATATCATTCTGTCGAGCCAAATACAACTTCCCTTCTATCGAGCTGAATAGATATTTTTCTATATAGCCAAATACAACTACCATTCTAAAGTCAGATATCCTTCTGTCAAGATTGTCTTCTGTCAAGCCAAATACAACTTCCCTTATATCAGGCAAATTCAACTATTCTTCTATGAAGCCAAGTACAACTACCACTCTGTAAAGCAAAATATCCTTCTGTCAAACCAAATACAGATTTCATTCTTTCAAGCCAAATATAAATACCCTTCTATCATACGATGTACAAATGTCTCTTCTGTCATACCAAAAACAGCTATCTTGCCTATCAAGACAAATGCAACTATCCCTTCTATCAAGCCAAATACAGATATCCCTTCCATCAAGCCAAATACAACTATTTCTTCTATTAAGCCAAATACAACTACCCTTCTGTCAAGCCAAATATCCTTCTGCCAAGCCAAATACAACTATCGTTCTATGAAACAAAATTGAAATATTCCTCTATCAAGCCATATATCCGTCTGTCAAGCCAATTGCAGATTTCTTTCTGGCAAGCCAAATACAAATACCCGTTTATGAAGAAAAATAAAACACTATCCCTTCTGCCAAATACAGCTCTCCCTTCTATGAAGCCAAACACAACTCCCCTTATACAAGAATGAAGTCAAATGCCAGTATTTTCCTAGCAAACCAAATACCTTTACCTTCTATGAAGTTAAATATTTTTCTTTCAAGCCAAATACAGCTTCTCTTCTGTTAAGCTTAATACACCTCCCCTTTTATAAAGCTGAATTTATCTATTCTTTTATCAAACCAAATACAACTACCATTATAACAAGCCAAATATCATTCTGTAAAGACAAATACAATTACCCTTCTATAATACCATGTACAAATTTCTCTTCTGGCTAGCCAAATACAACTATCCCTTCTGTCAAACCAAAACCAGCTATCCCTCTTTTTATCAAGCCAAGTACAGCTTTTCCTTTGGTCAAGCCAAAAACAGCTATAACTTCAATCAGGCCAAATACAGCTCTCCATTCTGTCAAGCCAAATACAAGTACCATTCTGTCAAGTCAGATATCTTTCTGTCATGGCAAATACAGATTTTATCTGTGAAACCAAATATAATTACCCTTCTATCAAGACAAATACAACTATCCCACTATCAAGCTAAATACAACTACCATTCTGTCAAGCTATATGTCCTTATTTCAAGCTAAATACAGATTTTCTTTCTGTCAAGCTAAATACAAATACTCTTCTATGAAGCCAAATTGAGCTATCCTTTCTGTTAATCCAAATACAACTACCCTTCTATTGAGGCTGATTACAGCTTTTCAACTATCAAACCAAATAAAACTATCATTTTATCAAGCCAAATATCCTTCTGCCAAGCCAAGTACAGATTTCATTTTGTCAAGCCGCATACAGCCATCCCTTCTATTGAGCCGAAACTAAAAAAACTAGCCATTTATCAAGCCAAATACAACTGTTCTCCTATCAAGCTAAATACAACTACCATTCTGTCAAGCTAAAAGTTTTTCTGTCAAGCCAAATACAAATGCCTTTCTATGACGCCAAATGAAACTATCCATTCTGTCCATTCAAATACAAGTACCTTTCTATCAAGCTGAATACAGCTTTTCTTCTATCATGCCAAATACAATTGTTTTACTATCAAACCAAATACAACTACCATTCTATCAAGCCAAATATCCTTCTTTCAAGCCAAATACAGATATCCTTCTGTTATTGTTCTTACAATCCAAATACAATTCTATCAAGCCCAAATATCCTTCTGTTAAGCCTAATGCAGTTTTGATTCTGTCAAGTCAATTCAATTACCTATTTATCAAGCCAAGTACAAATATTTATCCTGCTACTAACCCAAACAGTGACCTAATAAAGCGGTGACCGTATAAACTTGTTGATATCCGGCAGTAGATCACGTGACTGTGATATACCGTCCATAGGTATTCGTACGCGCCGGATAACAACATTGTCGAGAATGACACAGCATAAAGTCTACTTACCAGAGTTTTTCATCGATACAAACATTGTGTTGTCTAGGTTAACAGAGTTAAACAACAAATGAGTTGTTTGTCCTCACATTCCATTTAACTGGTTAACAACAACTTCCTTCCAGTTCCATTCCATTTCAACACACTTGAATCTGATGCAAGTGGTTTATTCTTTGTGGATAGACTTTCTTTTGTCAACCAACAGAGCATATTCATCAAAGAAATAACCTTTTATATAAATTTCCGATGAAAAGAAATGAAAAAAAGTTATCAAAATTTTAACGTAGAACTAAACATTTTATGATTTATTTCACTTTTAGTTACACTGTCCTCTACCCACAACTATCCAAGTAAATCGTAGAAAATTGAAAAGGGATCAATCTCACCATTTCCATTCGAGGCAAATATTCCATACACTTTTTATCTGAATGCTCTTGCATAATATACTCCATCCAAAACACAGAAACACTAAATATTTATTCCGATTTCATGTATTTTAAACTGCAAAACACTCGTGTTTTCGTTTGACTACATTGTGTAAACTTACAACTCAAAATGAATGACGTAGTTGGTGTGACGTAATTTAACTCTTTAAAAACCAATATAATCTGCTTTAAAACAAAAACAAATTTACTACGTCATTTTCGTGTCGTACTGAAATAAGCAACTAAGATTTATTAATATTTTACTTTTGCTTTTTGAAAAAGGTGATTAAGAAATAGAGAACTATTTTTTCCGGATAGTACGCATTCATGCAAGCGAGTTATTAGGTCGAGGCCCGTCTAGAATGTTTTTAAATTTAACACTTTAATTAGTGTTTGGTGTTTTTAAATTTTATTGAATAGAAATCAGGATAAATAGAATACACGGTAGGTGCCGGGAAGGAGAAAGTTTATCCGGTTCGGCCCGAAAACAAAAATAGGGCTCGCTAAAGCTCGCCCTATTTTCATTTTCTAAGCCTCACCGGATAAACTTTCTCCATCCCGGCACCAACCATGTATTCTCTATATCTTCTGGCATGGCAAATACATCTATCTCTGCTCTCAAGCCAAATACAACTATGACTTCAGTCAAGCCAAAAACAGCTACTGATGAAGTACCTAAATCCGGACAGTACTTAAATCCGGACGCCTCATAAAAACATGTTTGTACCATCAAGACGCGTAATTCTATGGTATCAATTGATGCATGCACCTGTCTCATCAATGTATGTCAAGTTTCAACGGAATTAATTAAATATTAATTCATTAACTTAGTGTTGCTGTTTTCTACCTTACAAATGTAAAAATTAGCATGTGGGGTATTGAAATCAAAACAGTATAAATAAAGCTTTACGTAAAAAAAAGAAAGAAAACACCGGAACAAGGTAAACAAAGAAGAAGAACAAGATTACTGACTAACAAGTTGTAGTTGAATGTAAATTTTTATTCTGTTTGTTTTTAATAAAACATATTTTTTTGAATGTCCGGATTTAGGTACTCTCCCGCTGTATTTTGACATATGTTACAGGTCTTTTCTCGACACATCATTCAGTGACTTTTAGATAGAAGATTCCACTAAGATTTTGACCAAAGCTTAAGATTAAACCTAACTTATTATGTTTAACTTTATATTTTTGTTTGATGCAACTATCCAGAGAAATCGACCAAAAACCTGCAAAAGTGTCCGGATTTAGGTACTTTACCATTATCCCTGCTATCAAGCCAAATACAACTATTCTCTGTCAAGCCAATTATTTTTTTGCGAAGCCAAATACAACTACCATTCTATGAAACCAAATAAACTATTCTTCTATCAAGCCAAATAGCCTTCTGTCAAGTCAAATACAGATTTTCTTCAGTGAAGCCAAATATAAATATACTTTTATGAAGCAAAATAAAACAATCCCTTTTGCCAAATACAGCTATCCATTGTATCCAGCCAAATACAACTCCGTTCTATCAATTCAGAAAACAGTATTCTTCTATCAAGCCAAATACAGCTACCTTCTAAAAAGTTAAATATCCTTCTGTCAAGCCAAATACAGCTTTCCTTATGTGAAGCCAAATATACCTACCTTACTATCAAGCCGAATTTATTTATTCCTTTATCAAACCAAATACAACTACCATTCCATCAGTCCAAATATCATTTTGTCAAGCCATATAGAACTTACATTCTATTCATCTGAATGCAGGTATTTTTTTCTATATAGCAAAATACAATTACCATTGTATAAAGTCAGATTTTCTATAAAACAAAATGCAGATTTCCTTCTGTCATGCCAAATACAACTTCCCTTCTGTCAGGCAAATTTAACTTTTCTTCTATGAAGCTAAACACATCTACCACTCTGTTTAGCAAAATATCCTTCTGTCAAGCCAAATACAGCGTTCATTCTTTCAAGCGAAATATAAATACCCTTCTATCATACCATGTGCAAATGTCTTCTTCCAAACAGCTATCCTGCCTGTCAAGACAAATACAGCTATCCCTTCAATCAAGCCAAATACAGCTGTCCTTTCTATCAAGCCAAATACAACTATCCTTCTGTCAAGCCAAATATCTTTCTACCAAGCCAAATACAATTACCCTTTTATCAAAACATATTAACTATTCTTCTATCAAGCTAAATACAGCTATCCATTCAATCAAGCCAAATACAACTATCATTTCTATCAAGCCAAAAACAACTATCATTCTGTTAAGCCAAATATCTTTCTGCCAAGCCAAATACAACTACCATCCTATGAAGCCAAATTCAACTATTCCTCTATCAAGCCATATATCCGTCTGTCAAGCCAAATGCAGATTTCTTTCTGTCATGCCAAATACAAATACCCTTTTATGAAGAAAAATATAACACTATCTCTTTTGCCTAGCCAAATACAGCTCTCCCTTCTATGAAGCCAAATACAACTCCCATTTTTTCAAGTCAAATAGCAGTATTTTTCTATTAAGCTGAGTACCACTACCTTCTATCAAGTTAAATATCCTTCTTTCAAGCTAAATACAGCTTCCCTTATGTGAAGCTAAATACTCCTCCCCTTATTTTAAGCCAAATGTATCTATTCCTTTATAAAACCAAATACAACTACAATTCCACTGAGCCAAATATCATTCTGTCGAGCAAAATACAATTACCCTCCTATCATACTATGTACTATTGTCCCATCTGGCAGGCCAAATACAACTATCCCTTCTGTCAAACCAAAAAACGGTTTTCCATCCTATCATGCCCAGTGCAGCTATCCCTTCGGTCAAGCCAAATACAGCTATCCCTTTGGTGAAGCCAAGAAAAGCTATAACTTCTATCAGGCCAAATACATCTCTCCATTCTGTCAAGCCAAATACAACTACCATTCTATCAAGTTAGATATCTTTATGTCAAGGCAAATACAGATTTTATCTGTAAAACCAAACATAACTACCCTTCTATCAAGCTAAATACAACTGTTCCCCTATGAAGCCAAATACAACTACTATTCTATCAAGCTAAATATCCTTATTTCAAGCCAAATACAACTTTTTTATGCCAAAATAAATACAAATACTCTTCTATGAAACCAAATAAAACTACCCTTTGTGTCAATCCAAATACAACTACCCTTCTATCGAGCTGAATACAGCTTTTCTTTTATTAAATCAAATTAAACTACCATTCTATCAAGCCAAATAGCCTTCTGTCAAGCCAAATACAACTATTCTTCTATCAAGTCAAATATCTTTACCCTTCTATCAAGCTAAATAGCCTTGTGTCAAGCTAAATACTGACTTCTGTGAAACTAAATAAAACTACACTTCTATCAAGCCAAATATAACTTCTCCTATCAAGCCAAATACAACTACCATTCTGTCAAGCTAGATCGCCTTCTGTCAAGCTATATACAAATACCTTTCTATGACGCCAAATTAAACTATCCCTTGCATCAATTCAAAGCCAAATACAACTACCCTTCTGTCAAGCAAAATACAATCACCCTTTTATCAAGCCAAATAAACTATTCTTCCATCAAGCCAAATTCAGCTATCCTTCTATCAAGCCAAATACAGCTGTTTATTATATCAAGCCAAATACAACTATCCTTCTGTCGAGCCAAATATCCTTCTGTCAAACCAAATGCAGATTGCTTTCTGTCAAACCAAATACAAATAACCTTTTATGAAGAAAAACATAATACTATCCCTTATGCCAAGCCAAATACAGCTCTCCCTTCTATGAAGCCAAATACAACTCCCCTTATATCAAGTAAAATACCAGTATTCTTCTATCAAGCCAAATAGCACTACCTTCTATCAAGTTAAACATCCTTCTGTCAAGCCAAATACATCTTTCCTTCTGTGAAGCTAAAAACACCTGCCCTTCTATCAAGTCAAATTTTATCTAAGCCTTTATCAAAACCAAATACAACTACCATTCTATCAAGCCAAATATCGTTATGTCAAGCCAAATACAATTACCCTTCTATCATATAATATACAAATGTCCCTTCTGGCAAGCCAAATACAACTTTCCTTTCTGTCAAACCCAAAACAGTTATCCCTCCTATCGAGCCAAATACAGCTAGATGTATGCCTTAGGTCAAGCACAATACAGGTATCCCTTTGGTCAAGACAAAAACAAATATTTTTCTATCAGGCCAAATACAGCTCTCCATTCTGTCAAGCCAAATACAACTATCGAGCCAAATACCAAATACAGCTAGATGTATTCCTTAGGTCAAGCAAAATCAGGTATCTCTTTGGTCAAGACAAAAACAAATATTTTTCTATCAGGCCAAATACAGCTCTCCATTCTATCAGGCCAAATACAGCTCTCCATTCTATCAGGCCAAATACAGCTCTCCATTCTATCAGGCCAAATACAGCTCTCCATTCTATCAGGCCAAATACAGTTCTCCATTCTATCAGGCCAAATACAGTTCTCCATTCTATCAGGCCAAATACAACTATCGTGTTGTCAGGCTGAATATCCTTCCAAGCCCAATGCAGCATTCAATCTGTCAGGTCAAATACAACTACCCTTCAATCATGCCAAATACAACTAGCCTTCAGTTATGCCAAATATAACTTTCCTTCTATTTGTTATCCTATAAACCCATTGTAGACATTTCAAACCAAATACAATTACAAATCCCCTTCAATATACTATTTCCTGACCTATTAGCCAAATAAAACATCCATTCTTTAAGCCATGTTAAACTATCAAATTAATACATCGGCCCTTTGTTGTACCTGTAAAGCTACATACAGCAGACTGCCATGATATAAACCAATATTTCAGTATATCAAATCAAATTCAACTAATATTTTGTTAGCCCATATTTTGAACCTATAAAATCAAATAAAACTATTTTTGAATAAGCCCATCAAACCAAATACAACTACCATTCTATAAGCCCAGTTTTTACTTATGCATTCACTCAGTCTTAAGATACTATCTGTTTGCTTGAAGCTATCAAATCCAAATAAAACTATCCTTCTGCAATGGATGAATCTTGCAACGGTTACGTAACCACAATCTAAGTCCTATAATACCTTGTAAATCTTTAACATTCTTTGTCTTACCATACGTCTATAGACCTGCTATTGATGGATCTTGCAACGGTCAAGTAGCCACAATCTAAGTCCTATAATACCTTGTAAATCTTTAACATTCTTTGTCTTACCACAAGTCTATAGACCTGCTATTGATGGATCTTGCAACGGTCACGTAACCACAATCTAAGTCCTATAATACCTTGTAAATCTTTAACATTCTTTGTCTTACCATACGTCTATAGACCTGCTATTGATGGATCTTGCAACGGTCATGTAGCCACAATCTAAGTCCTATAATACCTTGTAAATCTTTAACATTCTTTGTCTTACCATAAGTCTATAGACCTGCTATTGATGGATCTTGCAACGGTCACGTAGCCACAATCTAAGTCCTATAATACCTTGTAAATCTTTAACATTCTTTGTCTTACCATAAGTCTATAGACCTGCTATTGATGGATCTTGCAACGGTCATGTAGCCACAATCTAAGTCCTATAATACCTTGTAAATCTTTAACATTCTTTGTCTTACCATACGTCTATAGACCTGCTATTGATGGATCTTGCAACGGTCACGTAACCACAATCTAAGTCCTATAATACCTTGTAATTCTTTAACATTCTTTGTCGTACCATAAGTCTATAGACCTGCTATTGATGGATCTTGCAACGGTCATGTAGCCACAATCTAAGTCCTATAAAAACTTGTAAATCTTTAACATTCTTTGTCTTACCATACGTCTATAGACCTGCTATTGATGGATCTTGCAAGGGCTAAGTAGCCACAATCTAAGTCCTATAATACTTCTTGTTCTTTAACAGTACATTTTACCTTGACTTAAAGACCTGCAAGGGATGAATCTTGCAATGGTCACATAACCACAATCAAAGTCCTATAATACCTTCTAGTTCTTAAACATTCTATGCCTTAACTTTGACTTATAAACGTGCAAGTGGTGAATCTTGCAACAGTCACATAAGCGTAAGTCCTATCATACTTTCTATTTCTTAAACATTATATGTCTTACATTTGACTTGTAGACCTGCAAGTAATGAATCTTGCAATGGTAAGATAACCATAATCTACATCCTATTATCCCTTCTAGTTCTTTAACATTATTTGTCCTACCATTGACCTATTAGTCTTGCAAGTGAGGAATCTTGCAACTTCATATAACCAAAATCTAAGTCCTATAATTCCTTGGTCTTTAACATTCTATTTCTTACCATTGGCCTATAGACCTCCAAATGCATCCTCCCAAATAGTCACACAACCACAGACTAAGTCATACAAAATCTACAAATTCTTTTGTATTCTATAACTTACCACTGACTTGTAGACCTCCAGTTGATGAATCTAGTGATGGTGACATAACCATAATATAAGTCCTATAATACCTTCTAGTTCTTTAACATTCTTTGTCTTGCCATGCGTCTATAGACCTGCTAGCGATGAATCTTCCAAGGGGTGCATAGCCACAATCTCAGTCCTATAATACCTTCCATACATAACCACAAAGTCAATCCTATCTTTTGTTTTCTTGAAAAGTTCCATGTCGTACCTTTGACTTATATACCTGCAAGTGAAAAGTCCTGCAACGGGCAAATAACAAAAATCTAAGTCTTATAATACCTTCAAGTTGTTTAACATTTTATGTCTAATAGACATGCAAGTGAGAAGTCTTAAAAACGTTACATCACCACAATCTAAGTCCTACGATATCTTCTAGTTCTTTAACATTATATGTTTTTGTATTGGTTGATAGACCTGCAATATTAATGAGTCTCAAGATGCACCCTTTCCGAGTATAATGTTCTTCGAATAATAATGAGTGTTAAGCTGCACCCTGTCCAAGTGTAATATACTTAGATTTATAAATAGTCTCAAGTTGCCCCCTTCCGAGTATGATGTACTTACAATATTGATGAGTTTCAAGTTGCACCCTGTCCGAGTATAATGTACTTACAATATTAATGAGTCTGAAGTTGCATCCTATATGAGTATAAAGTACTTAGAATATTAATGAGTCTGAAGTTGCACCCTGTCCAAGTATAATGTACGTACAATATTAATGAGTTTCAAATTGCAACCTGTCCGTGTATAATGAACTTACAATATTAATGACTGAAGTTGCGCCCTGTCCGAGTATAAAGTACTTACAATATTAATTGGTCTGAAATTGCACCCTGTCCGAGTATAATGTACTTACAATATAAATGAGTCTGAAGTTGCACTCTGTCCGAGTATAATGTACGTGCAATATTAATGAGTCTGAAATTGCACCCTGTCCGAGTATAAAGTACTAAGAATGTTAATGAGTCTGAAGTTGCACCCTGTCCGAGTATGAAGTACTTACAATATTAATGAGTCTCAAATTGCACACTGTCCGAGTATAATGTACTTAGAATATTAATGAGTCTAAGTCGCACTCTGTCCGAGTATGATGTACTTACAATATTAATGAATCTGAAATTGCACCCTGTCCGAGTATAAAGTACTTAGCATATGAATGATTTTGAAATTGCACCCTGTCCGTGTATAATGTACTTACAATATTAATGAATCTGAAATTGCACCCTGTCCGAGTATAAAGTACTTAGAATATTAATGAGTCTGAAATTGCACCCTGTCCAAGTATAATGTACTTACAATATTAATGAGTCTCAAATGGCACCCTGTCAGCGTATAATGTACTTACAATATTAATGAGTCTCAAATTGCACCCTGTCCGTATATAATGTAATTACAATATTAATAAGTCTGAAATTGCATCCAGTCCATGTATAATGTACTTACAATATTAATGAGTCTGAAATTGCACCCTGTCCATGTATAATGTACTTACAATATTAATGAGTCTGAAGTTGCACCCTGTTCGAGTATAAAGTACTTACAATATTAATGAGTCTCAAATTGCAGACTGTCCGAGTATAATGTGCTTAGAATATTAATGAGTCTGAAGTCGCACCCTGTCCGAGTATGATGTACTTACAATACTAATGAATCTGAAGTTGCACCCTCTCCGAGTATGATGTATGTACAATGTTAACGAGTCTGAAATTGCACCCTGTCCGAGTATAAAGTACTTAGAATATTAATGAGTCTGCAGTATTAATGAGTCTGAAGTTGCACCCTGTCCGAGTATAAAGTTGTTATAATATTAATGAGTATCAAGTTGCACCCTGTCCGAGTATGATGTACTTAGACTATTAATGAATCTGAAGTTGCAACCTGTCCGAGTATAAAGTACTTAGAATACTAATGAGTCTCAAGTTGCACCCTGTCCGACTATAATATACGTACAATATAAATGAGTCCGAAGTTGCACCCTGTCATAGTATAAAGTACTTAGAATATTAATGACTATGAAGTTGCACCCTGTCCGAATATAAAGTACTTACAATATTAATGAATCTGATTTTGCACCCTGTCCGAGTAAAATGTATTTACAATATAAATGAGTCTGAAGTTGCACCTTGTCCGAGTATAATGTTCATACAATATTAATGAGCCTGAAAGTACACCCTGTCCGAGTATAATGTACGTTCAATATTACTGAGTCTGAAATTGCACCCTGTCCAAGTATAATGTACTTACAATATTAATGAGTCTGAAGTTTCACCCTGTCCGAGTATAAAGTACTTACAATATTAATGAGTCTCAAATTGCACCCTTTCCGAGTATAATGTGCTTATAATATTAATGAGTCTGAAGTTGCACCCTGTCCGAGTATAAAGTACTTACAATGTTAATAATTCTCAAATTGCACCCTATCCGAGTATAATGTACTTATACTATTAATGAGTCTGAAGTCGCACCCTGTCGAGTATGAAGTACTTACAATATTAATGCATCTGAAATTGAACCCTGGCCTAGTATGATGTATGTACAATACTAATGAGTCTGAAATTGCACCCTGTCCGAGTATAATGTACTTATAATATTAATGAGTCTGAAGTTTCACCCTGTACGAGTATAATGTACTTTTAATATTAATGAGTCGCAACTTGCACCCTGTCCAAGAATAATGTACATAGAATATTAATGAGTCTGAAATCGCACCCTGTCCTAGTATGATGTACTTTAAATATTAATGAATCTGAAGATGCACCCTGTCCGAGTATGATGTACGCACAATATTGATGAGTCTGAAATTGCACCCTGTCCGAGTATAATGTACTTACAATATTAATGAGTCTGAAATTGCACCCTGTCCGTATATAATGTACTTACAATATTAATGAGTCTGAAATAGCACCCTGTCCATGTATAATGTACTTACAATATTAATGAGTCTGAAATTGCACCCTGTCCATGTATAATGTACTTACAATATTTATGAGTCTCAAGTTTCACCCTGTCCGAGTATAAAGTACTTAGAATATTAATGAGTCTGAAGTTGCACCCTGTTCGAGTATCAAGTACTTATAATATTAATGAGTCTGAAGTTGCACCCTGTCCGAGTATAATGTATGTACAATATTAATGCGTTTGAAGTTGCACTCTGTCCGACTATAGAGTACTTACAATATTAATGAGTCTGAAATTTTACCCTGTCCGAGTATAAAGTACTTACAATATTAATGAGTCTCAAATTGCACCCTGTCCGAGTGTAATGTATTTAATAATATTAATGAGTCTAAAGTTGCACCCTGTCCGAGTATGATGTACTTACAATATTAATTAATCTGAAGTTTCACCCTGTCCGAGTATAATGTACTTGCAAGATTAATCAGTGTGAAATTGCGAGTATTAAGTACTTAGTATATTAATGAGTCTGAAGTTGCACCCTGTCCGATTATAATGTATGTACCATATTAATGAGTTTGAAGTTGCACTCTGTCCGAGTATAATGTACGTTCAATATTAGAGTCTGACATTTTACCCTGCCCGAGTATAAAGTACTTACAATATTAATGAATCTCAAATTGCACCCTGTCCGAGTATAATGTATTTAATAATATTAATGAGTCTAAAGTTGCACCCTGTCCGAGTATGATGTACTTACAATATTAATAAATCTGAAGTTGCACCCTGCCCGGGTATGATTTACTTACAATATTAATGAGTATCAAGTTGCACCCTGTCCGAGTATGATGTACTTAGACTATTAATGAATCTGAAGTTGCAACCTGTCCGAGTATAAAGTACTTAGAATACTAATGAGTCTCAAGTTGCACCCTGTCCGACTATAATATACGTACAATATAAATGAGTCCGAAGTTGCACCCTGTCATAGTATAAAGTACTTAGAATATTAATGACTATGAAGTTGCACCCTGTCCGAATATAAAGTACTTACAATATTAATGAATCTGATTTTGCACCCTGTCCGAGTAAAATGTATTTACAATATAAATGAGTCTGAAGTTGCACCTTGTCCGAGTATAATGTTCATACAATATTAATGAGCCTGAAAGTACACCCTGTCCGAGTATAATGTACGTTCAATATTACTGAGTCTGAAATTGCACCCTGTCCAAGTATAATGTACTTACAATATTAATGAGTCTGAAGTTTCACCCTGTCCGAGTATAAAGTACTTACAATATTAATGAGTCTCAAATTGCACCCTTTCCGAGTATAATGTGCTTATAATATTAATGAGTCTGAAGTTGCACCCTGTCCGAGTATAAAGTACTTACAATGTTAATAATTCTCAAATTGCACCCTATCCGAGTATAATGTACTTATACTATTAATGAGTCTGAAGTCGCACCCTGTCGAGTATGAAGTACTTACAATATTAATGCATCTGAAATTGAACCCTGGCCTAGTATGATGTATGTACAATACTAATGAGTCTGAAATTGCACCCTGTCCGAGTATAATGTACTTATAATATTAATGAGTCTGAAGTTTCACCCTGTACGAGTATAATGTACTTTTAATATTAATGAGTCGCAACTTGCACCCTGTCCAAGAATAATGTACATAGAATATTAATGAGTCTGAAATCGCACCCTGTCCTAGTATGATGTACTTTAAATATTAATGAATCTGAAGATGCACCCTGTCCGAGTATGATGTACGCACAATATTGATGAGTCTGAAATTGCACCCTGTCCGAGTATAATGTACTTACAATATTAATGAGTCTGAAATTGCACCCTGTCCGTATATAATGTACTTACAATATTAATGAGTCTGAAATAGCACCCTTTCCATGTATAATGTACTTACAATATTAATGAGTCTGAAATTGCACCCTGTCCATGTATAATGTACTTACAATATTTATGAGTCTCAAGTTTCACCCTGTCCGAGTATAAAGTACTTAGAATATTAATGAGTCTGAAGTTGCACCCTGTTCGAGTATCAAGTACTTATAATATTAATGAGTCTGAAGTTGCACCCTGTCCGAGTATAATGTATGTACAATATTAATGCGTTTGAAGTTGCACTCTGTCCGACTATAGAGTACTTACAATATTAATGAGTCTGAAATTTTACCCTGTCCGAGTATAAAGTACTTACAATATTAATGAGTCTCAAATTGCACCCTGTCCGAGTGTAATGTATTTAATAATATTAATGAGTCTAAAGTTGCACCCTGTCCGAGTATGATGTACTTACAATATTAATTAATCTGAAGTTTCACCCTGTCCGAGTATAATGTACTTGCAAGATTAATCAGTGTGAAATTGCGAGTATTAAGTACTTAGTATATTAATGAGTCTGAAGTTGCACCCTGTCCGATTATAATGTATGTACCATATTAATGAGTTTGAAGTTGCACTCTGTCCGAGTATAATGTACGTTCAATATTAGAGTCTGACATTTTACCCTGCCCGAGTATAAAGTACTTACAATATTAATGAATCTCAAATTGCACCCTGTCCGAGTATAATGTATTTAATAATATTAATGAGTCTAAAGTTGCACCCTGTCCGAGTATGATGTACTTACAATATTAATAAATCTGAAGTTGCACCCTGCCCGGGTATGATTTACTTACAATATTAATGAGTCTGAAGTTGCACCCTGTCCGAATATAATGTACGTTCAATATTACTGAGTCTGAAATTGCACCCTGACCATGTATAATGTACGTGCAATATTAATGAGTCTTAAATTGCACCCTGTCCGAGTATAATGTACTTACAATATTAATGAGTCTGAAATTGCACCCTGTCCGAGTATAATGTACTTGCAAGATTAATCAGTGTGAAATTGCACCCTGTCCGAGTATTAAGTACTTACTATATTAATGTGTCTGAAGTTGCACCCTGTCCGAGTATCAAGTACTTATAATATTAATGAGTCTGAAGTTGCACCCTGTCCGAGTATAATGTATGTACAATATTAATGAGTTTGAAGTTGCACTCTGTCCGAGTATAAAGTACGTACACTATTAATGAGTCTGAAATTTTACCCTGTCCGAGTATAAAGTACTTACAATATTAATGAGTCTCAAATTGCACCCTGTCCGAGTATAATGTATTTAATAATATTAATGAGTCTAAAGTTTCACCCTGTCCGAGTATGATGTACTTACAATATTAATAAATCTGAAGTTGCACCCTGCCCGGGTACGATTTACTTACAATATTAATGAGTCTGAAGTTGCACCCTGTCCGAGTATAAGGTACGTTCAATATTACTGAGTCTGAAATTGCACCCTGTCCGAGTATAAAGTACTTACAATATTAATGAGTCTGAAGTTTCACCCTGTCCGAATATAAAGTACTTACAGTATTGATGGGTCTAAAATTGCACCCTGTCTGAGTATAATGTACTTACAGTATTAATGAGTCTGAAGTTGCACCCTGTTCGAGTACAAAGTACTTATAATATTAATGAGTCTGAAGTTGCACCCTGTCCGAGTATAATGTACATACAATATTAATGAGTCTGAAGTTGCACCCTGTCCGAGTTTAATGTACTTCCAATATTAATGAGTCTCAAATTGCACCCTTTCCGAGTATAATGTACTTATACTATTAATGAGTCTTTAGACCCACCCTGTCCGAGTATGAAGTACTTACAATATTAATGAATCTCAAATTGCACCCTGTCCTAGTATGATGTATGTACAATAGTAATGAGTCTGAATTTGCACCCTGTACGAGTATAATGTACTCATAATATTAATGAGTCTGAAGTTGCACCCTGTACGAGTATTAAGTACTTTTAATATTAATGAGTCTCAAATTGCACCCCGTCTAAATATAATGTACTTAGAATATTAATGAGTCTGAAGTCGCACCCTGTCCTAGTATGATGTACTTTAAATATTAATGAATCTGAAGATGCACCCTGTCTGAGTATGATGTATGCACGATATTTAGAGTCTGAAATCGCATCCTGTCCGAGTATAATGTCCTTACATAATTTATGAGTCTGATGCTGCACCCTGTCCGAGTATAATGTACTTACAATATTAATGAGTCTGAAATTGCACCCTGTCCGTATATAATGTACTTACAATATTAATGAGTCTAAAATTGCACCCTGTCCATGTATAATGTACTAACAATATTTTGAGTCTGAAGTTTCACCCTGTCCGAGTATAAAGTACTTAGAATATTAATGAGTCTGAAGTTGCACCCTGTCCGAGTATAAGTACTTACAATATTAATGAGTCTCAAATTGTACCCTGTCCGAGTATAATGTACTTATAATATTAATGAGTCTGAAGTTGCACCCTGTCCGAATATAAAGTACTTAAAATATTAATATGTCTCAAATTGCACCCTGTCCGAGTGTAATGTACTAAGAATATTAATGAGTCTGAAATCGCAACCTGTCCGAGTATGATTTACTTACAATATTAATGCATCTGAAGTTCCACCCTGTCCGAGTATGATGTACGTACAATATTAATGAGTCTGAAATTGCACCCAGTCAGAGTAAAGTACTTAGAATATTAATGTGTCTGAAGTTGCACCCTGTCCGTGTATAATGTACTTACAATATTATTGAGTCTGAAATTGCACCCTGTCCGAGGATAATGTACTTACAATATTAATGAGTCTGAAATTGCACCCTGTCCATATATAATGAACTTACAATATTAATGAGTCTGAAATTGCACCCTGTCCATGTATAATGTACTTAGAATATTAATGAGTCTGAAATTCCACCCTGCCCATGTATAATGTACTTACAATGTTAATGAGTCTGAAATTGCACCGTGTTCGAGTATCAAGTACTTATAAATGAGTCTGCAGTTGCAACCTGTCAGAGTATAATGTACGTACAATATTAATGAGTCTGAAGTTGCACCCTGTCCGAGTATAATGTACGTACGGTATTTTTAATGAGTCTGAAATTGCACCCTGCCCATGTATAGTGCACTTACAATGTTAATGAGTCTGAAATCGCACACCCAATCCGAGTATAAAGTACTTATAATATTAAAGAGTTTAAAGTTGCACCCACTTTGAGTATAATATTCGTACATTATTAATGGGTCTGCAGTTGCACTCTATCCGAGTATAATGTACGTACAATATTAATGAGTCTGAAATTGCACCCTGTCCAAGTATTAAGTACTTAGAATATTAATGAGTCTGAAGTTGCACCCTGTCCGAGTATAAAGTACTTATTATATTAAAGTGTTTAAAGTTGCACCCTGTTTCAGTATAATATATTTACATTATTAATGAGTCTGCAGTTGCACCCTGTTAGAGTATAATGTACGTACAATATTAATGAGTCTGAAATTGCACCCTGTCCGAGTATTAAGTACTTAGAATATTAATGAGTCTGAAGTTGCACCCTGTCCGAGTATAAAGTACTAAAATATTAATGAGTCTCAAATTGCACCCTGTCTGAGTATAATGTATTTATAATATTAAAGAGTTTAAAGTTGCACCCTGTTTGAGTATAATATTCGTACATTATTAATGAGTCTGCAGTTGCACACTGACCGAGTATAATGTACGTACAATATTAATCTGTCTGAAATTGCACCCTCTCCGAGTATTAAGTACTTAGAATATTAATGAGTCTGAAGTTGCACCCTGTCCGAGTATAAAGTACTTAAAATATTAATGAGTCTTAAATTGCACACTGTCCGAGTATAATGTACTTATAATATTAATGGGTCTGAAGTTGCACCCTGTTTGAGTATAGAGTACTTACAATATTAATGTGTCTCAAATTGCACCCTGTCCGAGTATAATGTACTTGGAATATTAATGAGACTAAAGTCGCACCCTTTCCGAGTATGATGTACTTACAATATTAATGAATCTGAACTTGCACCCTGTCCGAGTATGATATACGTACAATATTAATGAGTCCGAAATTGCACCCTGTCCGAATATATTGTGCTTAAAATATTAATGAGTCTGAAGTTGCACCCTGCCCGTGTATAATGTACGTACAATATTAATGAGTCTGAAATTGCACCCTGTCTGTGTATAATGTACGTGCAATATTAATGGGTAATTAATTCCACCTTGTCCGAGTATAATGTACTTACAATATTAATGAGTCTGAAATTGCACCCTGTCCGAGTATAATGTACTTACAATATTAATGAGTCTGAAATTGCACCCTGTCAATGTATAATGTACTTACAATATTAATGAGTGTTAAGTTGCCCCCCGTCCTAGTATAAAGTACTTATAATATTAATGAGTCTGTAGTTGCACCCTGTCGGAGAATAATATACGTACAATATTAATGAGTCTGAATTTGCACTCTGTCCGAGTATAATGTACGTACAATATTAATGAGTCTGAAATTGCACCCTATCCGAGTATAAAGTACTTACAACATTAATGAGTCTCAAATTCCACCCTGTCCGAGTATAACGTACTTAATAATATTAATGAGTCTGAAATTGCACCCTGTCCGAGTATAATGTACTTAGAATATTAATAAATCTGAAGTTTCACCCTGTTCGAGTATGATTTACGTACAATATTAATGAGTCTGAAATAGCTCCCTGTCCGAGTATAAAGTACAAGAATATTAATGAGTCTGAAGTTGCACCCTGTCCGTGTATAATGTACTTACAATATTAATGAGTCTGAAATTGCACCCTATCCCAGTATTATGTACTTACAACATTAATGAGTCTGAAGTTGCACCCTGTCCGTATATAATGTACGTACAAAATTAATGAGTCTGAAATTGCCCCCGGTCCATCTATAATGTCCTTACAATATTAATGAGTCTGAAATTGCACCCTGTCCGTGTATAATGTACTTACAATATTAATGAATCTGAAATTGCACCCTGTCCGAGTATAATGTACTTAAAATATTAATGAGTCTGAAATTTCACCCTTTCCATGTATAATGTACTTACAATATTAATGACTCTGAAATTGCACCCTGTCCGAGTATAAAGTACTTATAATATTAAAGAGTCTGAAGTTGCACCCTGTTTGTGTATAAAGTACTTATAATCTTAATGTGTCTGAAGTTGCACCCTGTCTGAGTATAATGTACTTACAATATTAATGAGTCTGAAGTTGCACCCTGTTCGAGTACAAAGTACTTATAATATTAATGAGTCTGAAGTTGCACCCTGTCCGATTATAATGTACGTACAATATTAATGAGTCTGAAGTTGCACCCTGTCCGAGTTTAATGTACTTACAATATTAATGAGTCTCAAATTGCACCCAGTCCGTGTGTAGTGTACTTACAATATTAATTAGTATGAAGTTGCACCCTGTCCGTGTATAAAGTTGTTATAATATTAATAAGTATCAAGTTGCACCCTGTCCGAGTATGATGTACTTAGACTATTAATGAGTCTGAAGTTGCAAAAAAAAAAAAAAAACCTGTCCGAGTATAAAGTACTTAGAATACTAATGAGTCTGAAGTTGCACCCTGTCCGAGTTTAATGTACTTAAAATATTAATGAGTCTCAAATTGCACCCAGTCCGTGTGTAGTGTACTTACAATATTAATTAGTATCAAGTTGCACTCTGTCCGTGTATAAAGTTGTTATCATATTAATAAGTATCAAGTTGCACCCTGTCCGAGTATGATGTACTTAGACTATTAATGAGTCTGAAGTTGCAACCTGTCCGAGTATAAAGTACTTAGAATACTAATGAGTCTGAAGTTGCACCCTGTCCGACTATAATATACGTACAATATTAATGAGTCCGAAGTTGCACCCTCTCAGAGTATAAAGTACTTAGAATATTAATGACTATGAAGTTGCACCCTGTCCGAGTATAAAGTACTTACAATATTAATGAATCTGATGTTGCACCCTGTCCGAGTAAAATGTATTTACAATATAATTCAGTCTGAAGTTGCACCTTGTCCGAGTATAATGTTCATACAATATTAATGAGTCTGAAAGTACACCCTGTCCGAGTATACTGTACGTTCAATATTACTGATTCTGAAATCGCACCCTGTCCGAGTATAATGTACTTACAATATTAATGAGTCTGAAATTTCACCCTGTCCGAGTATAATGTACTTACAATATTAATGAGTCTGAAATTGCACCCTAACCGTGTATAATGTACGTGCAATATTAATGAGTCTTAAATTGCACCCTGTCCGAGTATAATGTACTTACAATATTAATGAGTCTGAAATTGCACCCTGTCCGAGTATGATGTACTTATACTATTAATGAGTCTGAAGTCGCACCCTTTTCGCGTATGAAGTACTTACAATATTAATGAATCTGAAATTGCACTCTGTCCTAGTACGATGTATGTACAATAGTAATGAGTCTGAAATTGCACCATGTCCGAGTATAATGTAGTCATAATATTAATGAGTCTGAAGTTGCACCCTGTAAGAGTATAAGTACTTTTAATATTAATGAGTCTCAAGTTGCACCCTATCCGAGTATAATGTCCATACAATATTAATGAGTCTCAAGTTGCACTCTGTCCGAGTATAATGTACTTAATAATATTAATGAGTCTGAAGTTGCACCCTGTCCGAGTATGATGTCCATACAATATTAATGAGTCTGAAGTTGCACCATATCCGAGTATAATGTCCATACAATATTAATGAGTCTGAAGTTGCACCCTGTCCGAGTATAATGTACTTAATAATATTAATGAGTCTCAAGTTGCACCCTATCTGAGTATAATGTCCATACAATATTAATGAGTCTCAAGTTGCACTCTGTCCGAGTATAATGTCCATACAATATTAATGAGTCTAAAGTTGCACCCTGTCCGAGTATAATGTCCATACAATATTAATGAGTCTGAAGTTGCACCCTGTCCGAGTATAATGTCCATACAATATTAATGAGTCTGAAGTTGCACCCTGTCCGAGTATAATGTCCTTACAATATTAATGAGTCTGAAGTTGCACCCTGTCCGAGTATAATGTCCATACAATATTAATGAGTCTGAAGTTGCACCCTGTCCGAGTATAATGTCCATACAATATTAATGAGTCTGAAGTTGCACCCTGTCCGAGTATAATGTCCATACAATATTAATGAGTCTGAAGTTGCACCCTGTCCGAGTATAATGTCCATACAATATTAATGAGTGTGAAGTTGCACCCTGTCCGAGTATAATGTCCATACAATATTAATGGGTCTGAAGTTGCACCCTGTCCGAGTATAATGTCCATACAATATTAATGAGTCTGAAGTTGCACCCTGTCCGAGTATAATGTCCATACAATATTAATGAGTCTAAAGTTGCACTCTGTCCGAGTATAATGTATGCACAACATTAATGAGTCTGAAATTGCACCCTGTCCGAGTATAAAGTACTTAGAATATTAATGAGTCGCAAATTGCACCCGGTCCGTGTATAATGTACTTCATAATATTAATGAGTCTGAAGTTGCACCCTGTCCGAGTATAAAGTACTTACAATATTAAAGAGTCTGAAATTGCACCCTATCCGAGTATAATGTACTTAGAATATTAACGAGTCTGAAGTCACACCCTTTCCGAGTATGATGTACTTACAATATTAATAAATCTGAAGTTGCACCCTGTTTGAGTATGTTTTACGTACAATATTAATGAGTCCGAAATTGCGCCCTGTCCGAGTATAATGTACTTACAATATTAATGAGTCTAAAATTGCGCCCTGTCCGTATATAATGAACTTTCAATATTAATGACTCTGAAATTGCACCCTGTCCATGTATTATGTAGTTACAAATTTAATGAGTCTGAAGTTGCACCCTGTCCATATATAATGTACTTACAATATTAATGAGTCTGAAGTTGCACCCTGTTAGAGTATCAAGTACTTATAATATTAAAGATTCTGAAGTTGCACCCTGTCCGAGTATAATGTACGTACAATATTAATGAGTCTGAAGTTGCACCCTGTCTGAGTATAAAGTGCTTATAATATTAAAGAGTCTGAAGTTGCACCCTGTCCGAGTATAATGTACTTATAATATTAATGGGTCTGAAGTTGCACCCTGTCTGAGTATAATGTACGTACAATATTAATGAGTCTGAAGTTTCACCCTGTCCGAGTATAAAGTACTTAGAATATTAATGAGTCTGAAATTGCACCCTGTCCGAGTATAATGTACTTATAATATTAATGTGTCTGAAGTTGCACCCTGTCCGAGTATAATGTACATACAAGATTAATGAGTCTGAAATTGCACCCTGACCGTGTATAATGTTCGTTCAATATTAATGAGTCTTAAATTGCACCCTGTCCGAGTATAATGTACTTACAATATTAATGAGTCTGAAATTGCACCCTGTCCGAGTATAATGTACTTGCAAGATTAATCAGTGTGAAATTGCACCCTGTCCGAGTATTAAGTACTTAGAATATTAATGAGTCTGAAGTTGCACCCTGTCTGAGTATAATGTACTGACAATATTAATGAGTCTGAAATTGCACCCTGTCCGAGTATAATGTACTTGCAAGATTAATCAGTGTGAAATTGCACCCTGTCAGAGTATTAAGTACTTAGAATATTAATGAGTCTGAAGTTGCACCCTGTCCGAGTATAAAGTACTTATAATATTGATGAGTCTGAAGTTGCACCCTGTCCGAGTATAATGTATGTATAATATTAATGAGTTTGAAGTTGCACTCTGTCCGAGTATAAAGTACGTGCAATATTAATGAGTCTGAAATTTTACACTGTCCGAGTATAAAGTACTTACAATATTAATGAGTCTCAAATTGCACCCAGTACGAGTATAAAGTACTTTTAATATTAATGAGTCTCAAATTGCACCCCGTCCGAGTATAATGTACTTTGAATATTAATGAGTCTGAAGTCGCACCCTGTCGTAGTATGATGTGCTTTAAATATTAATGAATCTGAAGATGCACCCTGTCCGAGTATGATGTACGCACAATACTAATGAGTCTGAAATTGCACCCTGTCCGAGTATAATGTACATACAATACTAATGAGTCTGAAATTGCATCCTGTCCGAGTATAATGTCCTTACATAATTTATGAGTCTGATGCTGCACCCTGTCCGAGTATA
The DNA here is from genome assembly GCA_027627225.1 of Congeria kusceri. NCBI lineage: Eukaryota > Metazoa > Mollusca > Bivalvia > Myida > Dreissenidae > Congeria > Congeria kusceri. Next base: position 25,152,398 of record CM051033.1, on the reverse strand, counting down.
ATATACTTTCAATATTAATGTGTCTGAAATTGCACCCTGTCCGTATATAATGTACTTACAATATTAATGAGTCTGAAATAGCACCCTGTCCACGTATAATGTACTTACAATATTAATGAGTCTGAAATTGCACCCTGTCCATGTATAATGTACTTACAATATTGATGAGTCTGAAGTTTCACCCTGTCCGAGTATAAAATACTTAGAATATTCATGAGTCTGAAGTTGCACCCTGTCCGAGTATAATGTACTTACAATATTGATGAGTCTGAAGTTTCACCCTGTCCGAGTATAAAATACTTAGAATATTCATGAGTCTGAAGTTGCACCCTGTTCGAGTATAAAGTACTTAGAATATTCATGAGTCTGATGCTGCACCCTGTCCGAGTATAAAGTACTTACAATATTAATGAGTCTCAAATTGCACCCTGTCCAAGTATAATGTACTTAATAATATTAATGGGTCTAAAGTTGCACCCTTTCTGAGTATGATGCACTTACAATATTAATAAATCTGAAGTTGCACCCTGCCCGTGTATGATTTACTTGCAATGTTAATGAGTCTGAAGTTGCACCCTGTCCATGTATAATGTACTTACAATATTGATGAGTCTGAAGTTTCACCCTGTCCGAGTATAAAATACTTAGAATATTCATGAGTCTGAAGTTGCACCCTGTTCGAGTATAAAGTACTTAGAATATTCATGAGTCTGATGCTGCACCCTGTCCATGTATAATGTACTTACAATATTGATGAGTCTGAAGTTTCACCCTGTCCGAGTATAAAATACTTAGAATATTCATGAGTCTGAAGTTGCACCCTGTTCGAGTATAAAGTACTTAGAATATTCATGAGTCTGATGCTGCACCCTGTCCGAGTATAAAGTACTTACAATATTAATGAGTCTCAAATTGCACCCTGTCCAAGTATAATGTACTTAATAATATTAATGGGTCTAAAGTTGCACCCTTTCTGAGTATGATGCACTTACAATATTAATAAATCTGAAGTTGCACCCTGCCCGTGTATGATTTACTTGCAATGTTAATGAGTCTGAAGTTGCACCCTGTCCGAGTATAATGTACGTTCAATATTACTGAGTCTGAAATTGCACCCTGTCAGAGCATAAAATACTTATAATATTAATGAGTCTGAAGTTTCACCCTGTCCGAATATAAAGTACAATGTTAATAATTCTCAAATTGCACCCTATCCGAGTATAATGTACTTATACTATTAATGAGTCTGAAGTCGCACCCTGTCCGAGTATGAAGTACTTACAATGTTAATGAATCTGAAATTGCACCCTGTCCTAGTATAATGTTCTCATGATATTAATGAGTCTGAAGTTGCACCCTGTACGAGTATAAAGTACTTAGAATATTAATGAGTCTGAAGTCGCACCCTGTCCTAGTATGATGTACTTTAAATATTAATGTATCTGAAGATGCACCCTGTCCGAGTATGATGTACGCACAATATTAATGAGTCTGAAATTGCACCCTGTCCGAGTATAATGTACTTACAATATTAATGAGTCTGAAATCGCATCCTGTCCGAGTATAATGTCCTTACATAATTTATGAGTCTGATGCTGCACCCTGTCCGAGTATAATGTACTTACAATATTAATGAGTCTCAAATTGCACCCTGTCCGTATATAATGTACTTACAATATTGGAGTCTGAAATAGCACCCTGTCCATGTATAATGTACTTACAATATTAATGAGTCTGAAATTGCACTCTGTCCATGTATAATGTACTTACAATATTTTGAGTCTGAAATTTCACAATGTCCGAGTATAAAGTACTTAGAATATTAATGAGTCTGAAGTTGCACCCTGTCCGAGTATAAAGTACTTGCAATATTAATGAGTCTCAAATTGCACCCTGTCCGAGTATAATGTACTTATTATATTGATGAGTCTGAAGTTGCACCCTGTCCAAGTATAAAGTACTTAAAATATTAATGTGTCTCAAATTGCACCCTGTCCGAGTATAATGTACCAAGAATATTAATGAGTCTGAAATCGCAACCTGTGCGAGTATGATTTACTTACAATATTAATGCATCTGAAGTTGCACCCTGTCCGAGTATGATGTACGTAAAATATTAATGAGTCTGAAATTGTACCCAGTCAGAGTATAATGTACTTAGAATATTAATGTGTATAAAGTTGCACCCTGTCCGTGTATAATGTACTTACAATATTATTGAGTCTGAAATTGCACCCTGTCCGATTTTATTTTCGAACGTTGAACTTTGAAATACTCTACGTCTTTTTTGTTGATTTTGTGTGATATCGTTATTATTGTGTTTTATATGTAACAGTGTAGATATATTAAAATTATACAACGTGAACTTAAAATGGATTTGTGTGTGGTTTGCACACGGGTTGTGCAACAGAATCAGCTGGCCATTATGTGCGACATCTGCAACAGATGAAACAACAGGACGTGCAGAACAGGTGAGTTTTGAAATAGTTTTAATAAATCTATATTATAGTTTTAATAAATCTATATTATGTTATTACTGATGCTGGCGGTGATGATAATAATGATAATTTGATTATAATAATTATTACTATTATTATTATTATCAACACCATTAGCATCACCATCTTCATCACAATCATCCCCATTATTATTTGAATGGTCAGGGGCGGATCCAGGATTTCGGGTTACGGGGGCGTAAACTTTTGATCGTGCAGTTATAACCCCTTTATGTTGTCTTTATGTTATCATCATCATCATCATCATCATCATCATCATCATCATCAAATGCACTTTGTTTCACTGAATAAATTAATACTTCACCATATTATGTTCGAATGACATGTTGGTTCATCTGTATGCCACCCACGTGTTTTGGCAGTAAATTGCCCTTGTTGATGTGCCTGCCCACTAAATTTTGTATTTGACATTCAATGTTATATCAGGAACATCTTTAAACATGTAAAATCCTTAGCTGACTACATTCAAACACACACCCATTGAGAATTATTTGTATTTTTCATTTACTGATGCGTTATGCATGGTCTTTTTTCGAAGTGAACGTCATTAAATTTTAATAACTCACACATTTAAAGTCATTATTTACATTGCATAGGCATTTGAATAGGGAAGGGGTATGCATTCATAATCGTATGAACGCAATGCTTTATCACTGACGTAGTAATATCTGTGTGTCCTATTTTTATGCAAATTATATTTTGACAAGAATATTTACATGAACCTAAAGATGTTTTATACTATTAAATGTTACTCTTTTTGCATTTATTGTTAACGTTTGATTAGATGTTTTTATAATTAATCTACATGAACATTTCGTTCCAGTTCTACTTCTACAAAAATCAATTTGACATTTTTTTAAAATACTTTTACTGGATATATATATTCTATTATGCAAGGTCTACAAGTGTTATTATTAAAAAAAGCCATTTCACTAGCATGTAATGTGTACATGTTATGGTATTTTAGGTAAACATTACTTTTCTTAGAAGCGACCACAGAAAATCTTCATGACGAAACATCGGTTCACAAACGTAGCTTAAAATGGATTTGAAATCACATTGATAAGTCTATTTGTTAGATGCATGTAGATCGTTTAATTTATTGTGCATTTATATCACAGTTAATAATGATGAATTGTTTAACATGTACAAAAAGAAAAAAAATGCATTTTGAGATTTATATTAAACTGTTATCCTTTCGAAGACAAGTTTGCCCAGGCAAAGCAAAGAGCGCCCGATACGCCCGTGTGGATGCTATTGATCGATGACCTAGCTTACACGTCATCACTTGTTTAGTGATGCCATTTGTGGATTGTTTTGCATTTTTCTTGCCGAGTGAAAATTTGGATACTTTGGTGTGGATTTAAAGCATTTAAAAGCATTTAAGTCTCCATCTGTTGTATTAATAATTAAACAGGATTATTCAGGATCTGTTAAACTCTCAGCCTAGGAATTGTGTGGTTTTAAAGTGTCAGAACTCAGCTGTGGTATAGAAGTATGAATTTGTGATATGGATTTACTGTAGTCTTACTAACAAAGCACCTCTTATTTTATACTAAACTTTTTAAAGCATTAATAATGTTTGGTGCTTGTTGGCTATACCGGCCGAAATAGCAGTTCTTCTTGATGTCACAGGTATTTTTGCATCTGTTTAAGTTACTTTTTAGTTTTGTAGCGATATGATTTATGCAAGGAAAATAAAAATGTTATGACTCATAATGTTTACATTAAATTTCATTTGTCGCAGCAAATTGAATGTAAAATAAAGAGAAAATGACATTTTTGTATGGAACTATTTTATTAATCATAGTTTGCATTCTATTTTGTGTAGTTCGGTTACAAGGGGCGGTACTTCGCTGTTCCGATAAGAAAACTGCTGTGCGTGATATTCTCTTAGAATGGCAATGAAATGCATGGTAAACAAAAACAATGTAAAGGAATGCTATGAAATCATCCCAAATATAATGTAAATATAAGGATTGAAATTAATGTTGGTTGCGTTCATACGATTATCACAGGTACTTGTAACATTGATTTTTTAATGTTCCATACGTATATATACTATAATTATAGTGCATATACATATGAAACATTAAAAAATAATTGTTACAAGTACCTGTGGCGATTATGAACGCAATGGTCAAACTGGCAAATTATCCACGAAGCGCTAGCGCGCATCATGGATTTGGTCAAACTACGCGCATCATGGATTTGCCAGTTTGACCATTGCGTTCATAATCGCATGAATGCAACCAAAATTAAATTCAATCCTTAAGCAATTGTCTTCACATGTGCTATGCAGTATGTTTTTGTTTAATCGAAGCGAACTAACGGACAGACAGACGAACATGTTTTACACGAAATATTGTGAAATATACTCATATGATTGCGTTGTGAACTAATAAGGCAAGTGAGTCTGACTTTTTTTGTCAATTTCGCTGACACAAGTCATGGTGCCAGTAAAACTCTGAAATCGCCAGGAATTGGAGCCAACGGTTTGGACTCCCCTCTACTTTTGATGTTATATATTTGTCACGAATGCATAAAACAATATGAAATTTGCTATGATTGTCAATTTAGATTTTTGGGAACTGAACTATTTATTGAGACAAAACTTTTTAACCTCGAAAGTATAGTCATTGATTTTACGTGAACTTCGACTTTAAATCATATTTATTCGAAAATTATAAATGTCTTTTATGTATTATCATGAGCCAACGGTGTATTGCATCTGACATCTTTATATAATACATAAATTTAAAAAATAATAATTTACAAATAATACCTTACCTGTATATTGTTTATCATAATTGTGTATCATACAATTATACAAATAATAAAGGAATTTACAAACGTGCGGTTATCCATATTTATACAATTACGTTACAGAACAGAACAGAACAGAAAGTTTATTTATGACTAAAGCATATACAGCTCATCGTCAAATACATACACGCCATTAGGCAAACATAATTGCGCATGCGTCATAATAACAAAAAAGAACATGTGAAAGTACAAACATGCAATTACAATTTATGACTTTTTTACAAATATATGACTGCGTGAGAATGCCAGGATTTTATGAGAGGGCTCGCTCTGTTTTAACAAAGTTTAGTGAATGTTTTTAAAATCTGAAAATTGATTGGAAAAATGTTATGCTTTAAGATATTTATACAAACAGTCAATTTGGGAACAAAAAGTATACTCTCATAAATCTATATATTATCGGATCTAAGTTTAAAGGCTTTAATACAGAAATTTGCAAGACGTATCAATACAGATTTTCTGGTCTCATTCAGTAATTGTAAAAATTTAAACATACTTGGTCTTCTTTTGTAAACGTCAGGTATAAGTGTATTTCTCAAATTGACATATAAAGGACATATTAGAACAAAATGGTACTCGTCTTCAATTACATTCAGAGTACACAATTTACATATTCTCTCATGTCTTGGAATGTGTTGGTGCCTACCAGTTTCTATGAAAAGAACATGCGAGGACAATCTCAATTTTGCTATTATGTTTCTAAATTTTGAATTTTCCATTTTATCTAAATACATGGATCTTTCGAAAATGGGTTTCAATTCCTTATAAAGAAATAATGATGAACTTTCATTTGCATAACTTCGCCATTTTGAAATGAACACATCTTGTAATCTATTGCGAAAAATTGTAATAAAATTGTTAACATTAACAGATTCAGGATATAACCAAACATCATTAAAACCTGATTCTTGCAAAAGTTTCCGAACGTTTGATGCCCATGACTTGGAGTGAGGGTTATCACATGCCTCTTTACACTGTCTACGAATAATATTGCTTAAAATACAGTTGGACGATTTTTCATTAAACAATTTTACGAAATATTTAACTATTCGTAAATATCGACATATATACATCGGGTATCTACCTACTTCGGCATACAAAGCATTTGAGTTTGTAGACGCTTTCACATTTAAAAGCCATTTACAAAATTTGCGTTGCACACCTGTGTCATTAAACGATGCAATAACGTAAAAATATGTTGTGTATTTACAGCAAATTCATATTTTATTAAATTTATGAATACAATATTGAATGAACATGAAATTAATATTATTTCAGACATGGTCCGCAAATGTGGTCCGTATCGTCCGAAAATCTGGTCCGTAACGTCCGGTCCGTATGGTCCGTGGTCCGTATCGTCCCTAATTCGAAGTGAAGGTACATGCAGATGATTGTTATTGTTTTAAGCAACTTCAGACCAAATCACACTACCGGTATTTTACTGTTTACTAGTCCACCTATGGAATATAAGCAGTTACATTTTGTCTTTTGATCTAGTCATGAAAAACAAGTAAAACATTCATCTATTTGTTAAATATATCCCCAAGAACAAATTTGCATTGGTATTTTAATTATTTAAACTCGTTATGTATATTAATGGGTATACTGGAATATTTATCTGAAATGAGCTGAAGAAAATATTTTTTGGTCAGTTTATTCATTAAAAGCCTGTTTGAAAATTATTACCGCTAAATAACTTTTAACTGCAGTTTATTCATTAAAAGCCTGTTTGAAAATTAGTACTGCTAAATAACTTTTAACTGCATATGTGTTTGATGTTTGTGTTTAACTTTAATAAATCAGACTTTACTGATAAATGTATGCCCACTACATGCAGTTTGTTATAATATTTGGTGTACTAACCTTCTCAAGTATATCACATCAGCAGTTGTTATTCACTGCACCTTTGAATTCAAACAAAAATAAAAATCAAGCAAAATTAATGTTTTTTTTTCTTTTAAATGTTATTGCTACAAAACAAATATGTATTATACTACGTGTTTATACGTCTCTGTACAAGATAACAACCTCAATGTCGAGATAAAACATACAGAAATATCAATCATACAGAAATTTGACATTGAAATCAAATGATCCAGACAGTCAGAATGTACAGATAATTTTCAAATGTGCATTTAAATCACATTCACATTATCACAGGTCATTATGACATCTTCCTTTTAATAAACACTTCCGCTCTTGTCAATGATCTCTTGAGGTTTTTATATTTTGCACACTCCAAAGCCTCTTTAAGTTCTAGCCACTTGTATTCGGTATGTTCCTGAGAAAGTTTTACTTCCGCCTTTTTAGTCAGTTCTGCTAACCAGTACACAACTCGTTTTCGTTTGCCTCCGACTGGGTATTTCAACACAGACACAAAGTCATATCGAATCGCAAGTTGCTCCTCCTTGAATCCAGTTTCTTCCTGGGTCTCCCTCACAGCAGTCTTACGTTTCTTTTCACCTTCCTTAACATGACCTAGTACAACAGACAAGAATGCTTATTAGATGGTAATTGCAAACTTGCTAAGACTCTGCATAACTGATATTGTTTAAGAAAATAATCACTAGAATAACAAATGGATGCTTTTAAAATAATGGAAAATCTTTTCTTCAATGATTGGTATCTAAGCAGTAGGGAAAGATCTAGGAACAAGAAAGGTGCAGGGTGCTGCTAAAAAGGAGCAGTGTGGAAAGCCAGTCCAGTAAGTTGACATTTTCTAATAATTTGCTAAATCCAGGTTTCTAATGAGTCGAATGCTTCTAATTAAGGTTTTTAAACATAGTTTAATAATTTGTCATTGAACAGCTGCACAAATATATGAAATTTCAAAGATATTTAACAATTCTGTCTTGACCAGGCCCGAGGGGAAGCAGGTGGAGCCAAAAAGAAGCAGGGTACAGCACCCTGCTAATTTGCTCTGGATCTTTCACTAAAGCAGGCAAACGTGTTATACTATGCCTGAACTAAAGGATATGTATCTCCACAATATAAACAAGAGGGCAAAGACGGTCCTATATCGTTCAGTAGCGTGATGTGATGAACCATTATCAAAGAGAGTAAACGCAACTTTAGAAGTCAGTATACAAGTGTTTGTCGTTCGACCCAGATTTTGACTGCACATGACAAGTATTTTACCATGACATAGATTTATGGAGGACAACTATCTAAACCAGTAATAACCTGCTCTAATTATATGCCAGGTGAACTAAATTGTGGAAAATCTTCTGGATAATTTTATAAAGTTACCAATCATTATTGACTGCTTGTGATATTGAATTAATTCCATAATATTAGTTCCATAAATACAGTAAGAAACGTATCTAACAAAGACCAGGGCTAGGTATTAAAAAGTACCTTTTGGGTAACAGGGTGGTGGATGTATGGATCTCTACGGGAAAGTGTAATAAGTGAAGTAACATTTTCATTACCCGGTAAGTTTGGTGAAGATCGGATGAAAACAATTCATTGACCTAGATATTATTATTACAAACATTTTCATGAATTTTGGGGAAAACTGGATCAAAACAGTTCTACATAAGAGAGTGGAAACGGCTAAAAAGGCCAATTTTAGATAATTCAAGGGCCATAACTCCACAACTCAAGGGTCGATTTGGCTGATTATCAAACCTGACCTAGATATTATGCCCACAAACATTTTCATTAAGTGTGGTGAAGATTGGAAGAAAACTTTTCAACTCAGAGAGCGACCAACCAACATTAGCAAACCAATATACCCCACCATCTTCGATGGGGGTGGCATGATAATAGTGTGTGCGAAAACCTGACAGTCAGAAAGTAATTAATGGACAGTCAGGTATTCGCACAAGGAATTATTCTATTATCAATAGCAGCTTGTTTTTCTGAGAGATTGTTATGGCTGACCTGTTCTAAAACTAGGCAATACAAAAACTCTTTCTTTTTAAAAACTGAGGTGGATTGGAACCGCCTAGACAATACAATTGTAAGCACAGAGATAGTTGAGGGCTTCAAGTCGTCCTTCCACAACTGTTACTAAGCCCTTATCCCTGGTGTTACACGCCGTAACAGGCCCTGCACCGTATAAAAACAGATTACAGAAGCAGAAATTCGTTTGGTACGAATTTTGCAAGGTACGAAACCTTCAAAAATCAAAAGTCACCTTTCGGAGGTGACCAGTTAAGAGAATATCCCCTCAGCAGGAGATATTCCGTTTTCATTAAAGTTGATCCCCGTCGAAATATTATCAAACCAGCAGCTTCCTCATATGTGGCTGCCATTCTCAAAAATAATTAAATGAGCGTTTACAATGATTACATTTGGATTGCTTCCTATGGTTACGTGTATGACTGAATAGCGGAATGGCTTATAGTGTTCGAAAAGGGCCTAGTATGTTTTATTGTTAACATTTTAAAACTATTACCAGTATTATATAAGATAACTAGTAAAACTATGTGCATACTTCAATTTTCATCCAATTCCATTAAGTTATAATGACTTTATGAAGGTTTTTACTGTTCCAACGATAGAAAGTAACGGAAAGGGACGAACACTACGGAAAGGGCTAGTCGGTAATTATCGTAAGAAACGGAAAGGGCCCCTTTCCGCGGTTCAGTGTTCGGAAAGGGCCTTATCTGATATTGTAAACATTATTTAATCAGATTCATTTAAACTCTTTGTAAAATACTATCTGCAACATAATAATCTGGTACACGTAATAATTAAAAAGGTTGTAAATACATAAATATACAATTGTTCAACAAAATATTCACACATTTTCCGCCACTAACCCTTATATACAACCCTATTTAGTATTTACCTATAAACATTATATTTAAAAAACTGTCAAGTTTTCGATTATCTTCTTATAAATATGTTGCTTTTTTCATTATCTTGAGTCAGCGTCAATTAACAACATAAATGTATACCGGAAAATGAATAAACGCGACAATCAGTGTTTGTATTGGCGATCAGTTAGCGATATATAGAAAATAAAGTTGATTCAGTATTTGAAAAATATAGTTTCATTAGACAATAACAGCATTGTGAAACGTGTATATGAACTATTACAATCAGAATTTACAAAAGAATATTAACTGGACATTTCAATTAGTATAAATTTTAATTTATATTATAACAGCAAATATTGACGATTATACATTTTATATGATAAAGAAACGGATACTGGACACACATAATCAACGTTGGTACTCTGATATCAACAACGAAATTAAGATATTATTCACTCTTTACACAAACAATTAACACGGAGAAATATTTTTATGTTATCCGGGAACCTAAATATATATCGTAATTTAACATGTAAAAGGAGTTAATTAATTAAAGGTAAATATCAGTCTATAGTCTATTCAGAAAGACAGTGGTAATTTCCACAAGTTCCACGCTTTTTGTGATTTAGATGTACTTTTCACATTAATGTCAATTGCCTTCATCCGGGAAACTAGGACACTAATAGTTTTTTAAGCTAATCCAGTCTTGTTTTAAGGGATTAACTCCGGAACCAATTATGCGATACAATACAAGCTGTTAGCGCGATCATTGATAAGAGATAAACGATTAAATCAACCAGACCAGTTGCTATGCGACGCACGGTTTAATTTATATAGATGAGCCACTTATTAACACTTGCTCTTTCACATGATAATTAATGGAAATAGCACGTTGTTCAGGTCAATGTTTTTTTTTATATTCTAGTAAAAAGGACACGTTATTTCTATTACAGTACTTTCTTTTCAGGATCATGGACCAACAATCAGCACAGCCTTAGTATTTTACATATTAAAATCGTAAGTAAAGAATTTTATCACTGGGATATTACATTTTTAAAATACACAAGTTAAATGTAAATAATAATAAAATATGCTTATTTAAATAAATAAATATTCACATCAAAACTTTTACTTGTCAACAACACAAGTTGCCAGTAGGAAGAAACAAAGAAAATGTTGCATTGTACAATATATATATATTGTATATATAACCCTGTGCTCATATATTACAAACAATATATCTATTAAATAAACAAACAATCCTTACCTAGCAAAAGATGCAGTGGTCTGAAACTGAACACGTATATTCCATTTTCTACGCATACACAAGTACACTTCACAAATGCATACATACACATAAGTGTACAACACTATTAATTCCAATAAAAATATTATATAAGTTCAAAATGAAACAGAAAAATAAACAAGCAAAACAATTACAAACTATATTATAAATGACTTTGATATACACTTTGTTACTTTCAAAATGCGTACCGGTATTAGCCATTATTTAAATTCTCCGACATTATATAGCAGGAGCCGAAATTCGGTTACTCATTAATTCTTTTTGATACCTTTGAACCCGTTTTATTTGAACACTTAAAAGAATATAGAATCTGTTATGTGTCTCTGAAATTTCGCTAATTATTCGCAGGGTGACAATCTTACCACTAACAATAACGATTCTCAACATTACTTTAACAAGGGATTTAATTACTTTAATTAGGGATCATCACAGTTTGTTGCAGCTATATTTTTGCCTGAAAGTCAACATTCTTGAAAAAAAAACAACTACAAATAAACAATTTTATTAATGTGGTCCAGAATTATTTATTTAATTAATTACAACTACAAGTAAGGTAATGACCCTTTTTTCGTGTAAAAAACTACAGAGCATTTTACCTAGTTACATTATTATTTGTTGTTTGATCTAAGGTACAAAAACAATCCTTTCCGTTTCTTAAGAAGATTACGGAATATTGGGTACATTTAAAAAATAAATGCTTTAAAATGTTAACAATTTATCATATAAGGCCCTTTCCGTGCACTGAAAGCCCTTTCCACGGAAAGGGGCCCTTTCCGTTTCTGACGATAATTACCGACTAGCCCTTTCCGTAGTGTACGGCCCTTTCCGTTATTTTCTATCGTTGGACCAGTAAAATCCTTCATAAAGTCATTATAAATTAATGGAATTGGATGAAAATTGAAGTATGCACATATTTGTACTAGTTATCTGATATAATACTGGTAATAGTTTTAAAAAATGTCAACAATAAAACAAACGAGGCCGTTTCGGAGCACACTAAAAACTCTTTCCGCGGAAAAGGGTCCTTTCCTCTATTCAGCCATACCGTACGACTGTGTAGGTAGACGCTTGCAAAACATGCTGGTAAATTTGAATGGTACTCGGACAAAGTGTAGAAAGTAGACAATTATCAAGGAAATGTGATCAAACTTGACCAGCGATTAATTCAGTCAAATCAGCGTCCATCTGTAAACTTTCAGGGTATTTCACACAAACCTTATTATATAGTTCATCTGTATTCTCGCGGTACTTAACCTTTAAGTAAATATTTGGAGCAAAAAACTATTAACAAAACATTTTCTTTCAACAACATGCTATATAATAACTTGAAAATTTTCACAATGATAACAATTGGAAATTGTGTTTAAAAGTAAAGTATTCGTCCTTAAATTATTCTGTTTTTCAATGCACCGTGCAGCCATCTTGAAAAATTACGTCATTGGTAATCTCACGGTAATACTTTTGTTTTAAAAATAAGTTTGCTGTTAGTGTATAAATACTTTTGTTTAAAAAATAAGTTTGCTGTTAGTGTATAAACAAACACAATACACTTTAAATTGTTGGATTGTAACCTTTAACAAATTTAACAAAACAATAATTTGACTCTTCATTTATATTTACTCAAGCTGATGAAAGTGTAGACATTGACTCCCTAATGTCTACCGATAGCTGCAAGCTGATACGAAAGTTCTTTATATTTATGGTTTCAAATCATATCACTTGTTTAAATTCGGATGAATTAATTGATAACTTATTATTTTCTTCAAGAAAACCATAAATCATGTTAACAATATTTATTTCTAGCAGGAAATATCTATTCTAGGACAAGCACTTGCGGGATTCACACATTATTTTACAAATTGACGCATGATTTTTACAGGACCGCGTGATTGTTCATAAATTTTTAAAGTATTAAAATGTAACAATTATAGAATATTACTACCATATTAAACCCTGTTCTAAAATCTTTCATACTCACTACAGTATAGCCATTTTTATTGTGGTGGATTTGTTTACATTTTTTTTTTTCTGTTTGAAAATTTTAGTAATAAATTCATAATATTGTGTTTGTAATCAATTCATAATATTGCATTTATATTCCCAATTATAAAAAAAATCTTTAAAAACATGAGGTGTAACTTATTAATAAAACCTGTTAAAACTATTAAGACTATAAGAGTAACAGCATGACATCATCAATTACCCAGGCATCCCAAACTGCAAGCGGTTAGCAACACCATAGCAACACAATGTCAGTTTGACTTTGAATGTCTGATGCGACTGCCAAACTACGGGTAGGTCTAGCAGTTTGTAGCTGACTAATTTGGACAGTGTCAATAGCATAATTGGTCAATACTACTGTACTTGAACAGCACAAGCCCTATAAAGAATTGATGAATAAGCATTCTAGGGATAATTTCAAGGGGCGGCAAAATATCAGACAGTCTTTTACGCATCATTGACTCATTAAAAAAAAAAAGATATTTTTTTGTTTGCTGACGAAATATACCTGTCTCTTGGAATCGTGTGGAAAGTGCAGTACAACTAAAACATTTTTATTGTTAAAATGATTTACATTGGCTTAACACATGTTTTGTGCACAATGTAATTATGTGTGAGAATCATATGTCTTCAATGAAATTATGTTGAGTGTAATTTTATAGAACAACAACAATACCACACAAAAATGAGCAATATAACATAAACAGACATTGACAAAAATAGCTGCAAATTGGTCCCAGATTTTTTTCCTCAAATATGCTTCAAAATCAGGGGTGCGTAATACGCTGTTTTTTGCTGTAAGAAGATTATAATATATAGCAATGAAAATGTGGCTTATTCATTGACCCTCTCCTTTTTTAGAAATGCCCCAGTTTTTGTTTTGGAAGAGGGAAAATCCATAAAATTGAAAGCATAGAATAGACACTGTACTTTGTTTTAGTGGTACTAAGTTTGCAACATCAGTTGTAATAACTGTAACAAACTTGGTTCCAAGAAGCATAATAATGAATTGTCTTATTATTTTTGCAGGAAAATGACTGAAGAAACCTTTACATTTCCTTCACAAAGTTGTCCACACATCAATAAACGCGAGCTTTTCGCTAACTATGGCATTAGTTCAACCTTTACCTACCAGCCTTCTGAAGGCTTGGATGAAATCTCAGATCATATCCACAGACTTGTGTTACGTAAGCCACTGTGTAACCAAGGGCCCTGTTTGTCAGCGTATTCAACGGTACTACCTCTAAATTCGACCTGCAAGAAAGGTAAATGTACCAGTTCATACAATCAATGTGTTATGTTCACTTTATATTTGAGGTGTGTCGTGGGAAAACCAGGCTTAATGAATGTGCGCAGTGTTGTCCCAGATTAGCCTGTGCAGTCCGCCTGCAGTGGATTTATGTTTAGACGAGTCTTCCTTGAAACAGAAAATACCATAAGATGTATATGTATAAAATCAAATTGAGAATAATTCAGTGTCACCAAGCATACATATAAAATAGGCTGATGTATTTAAAAAAAGCCTAACTTGAACACACACAAACTCACTGTATTTATGTATTTAAAATTGCATTTTGAAGGTTTACCGTAAAAATGTTATGTCTGCTTAACATTTCTACATCAGATACACACCCAAGTAACCATGTCATACTTCTCTCTAGTCTGATACTACTGTATACCATAATCTCTTCACATAGCCTTAAGTTACATGTTGCCATGGAGTTGAAATGCCCATAATTAACTTATATAAGACATGTGTTATGGGAAGTTAAATGTATATATTATTAAAGAGTAGTAATCATTGAAGCAATGTGTCAAATGGTAAAAATTTGGAATCTAATGTTCACTACCACAGTTATGAACAGTATCAGTATTTTCCCCGGGGGGGGGGGGGAGCAGAAGGCAGACTCAGGGGAATTTTATGGGGTCTAATTCCCCACCCTAGAGCCAAGCATTTTTGTCAAATTTCCTCTGTGAGAGATGCTATTAGGGTATCCAATGGCCCGGGGGCTAATATTACCGGGATCTAAAATGCGACAGAAGTCTATTTCCCTGGGCCGGATTCATTCGTGTGTCATGTTCCTGCATGTCGGGAATCGCTTTCAGTCTAAAGTCCCGTATGTGCCTGCCTCTCCCCCCCCCTGGGGTAAAATATTGATAGGTGCATTATATATTACCTATATTTCCATTGTGCAAGATAATGTTACAAGTCAGCCTATATAAAACTGAGAATCTTAGCAAGCCAAGTTCAAAATTTACCAGTGCAGGGCTTATGCACCTATCAATATTTTCCCCCAGATGAGGAGCGGCAGGCAGACCTAGGGGAATTTGACAAATGTAATTTTTGGGGTTCTAATTCCCCACTCTAGAGCCAAGCATATTTGTCTAAATCCCCTCGATGGGAGATGCTATGTATCTATGAAATGGCCCGGGGTGTATATTACAGGGATCTTAAATCCGACCAAAGTCTATTTCCCCGGGACCCAGAATCATTTGGTTGTCAAATTCCTGCCTGTCGGGAATCGCTTGCAGTCTAAAGTACTCTATATGCCCGCCGCTCCCCCCCTGGGGGAAAACATTGATAGGTGCATTATGGGCTTGTGCTAATTTCACCACGTTGTTATTGCATTACAAAACACTCATTAGATTTAGTATTTAGAAATTATCATGGTTAAACACTTTAAGACAGCACTGGTAAAACTTCTGCTTATATTTTAGCTATATAAATAGGTAGGAAGATACTGATATACTTAGAAATACTCACTTTGGTACTAATTTCCACTTTCATATGATAGCAAATGAATTTCACTTTTTACGTATACAAGTATGTCCAAAATATTCATATTTGATAAAAACTATTGAAAACATCATTATTTTACATGACCGACACTGTAAAAAATTAGAAATCTTATGATATCAACATCAGCGACTGTTATCAATGAATTAAGTAAATTTATTTACCAAGCAAACAGATTCAGAAATTAATGCACATTATATTTTCATATGCTCTGCTGTTAACTCATGTTGTATAATTATGCATGTTTTGCTATGAATACGTATATGTTTAATGCAATAAATTTGTTGAATTGAATTGAATTCTTCTAATGTTTTCAGGACCCGTATCTCACCCAGAGGACCACATAATGGGACCTCTTCTTAAAAAGAATAAAAAGTTGAAATCATTTGTTAAAAAAATTAACACCTGCTACGCAAACAGGAAGGTAAGTTCTCGACAGTAAGAAGCCTCAACTATGCTTTTACCTCTGGAACCATGTCAGTTACTCAAAAACAAGGTATAATCACATGTATACCTAAAGATAATAAACCCAGACATTTTTTAAAAAACCTAAGACCATTAACACTTTTAAATGTCATTTACAAGCTTGCATCTGGGACTATTGCTAACAGATTAAAAACTGTCCTTGATACCTTAATTTCTAAAGATCAGACAGGATTTATTAAAGGCAGATATATTGGTGAGAATACCAGACTATTATATGATATTATGAAATATACAGAAGATAACAATATCCCTGGACTCTTGATGACCATCGACTTTGAAAAGGCGTTCGATACCCTTGAGTTTGATTTCATAGAAAAAACATTAGATTATTTTAATTTTGGTATAGCATTCAAAAAATGGATTTCCCTTTTCCTATATAATACCATGACATCAATTCAAACCAATGGGTTTTTATCAGAGTTTATTACAATAGAAAGAGGTTGCCGACAAGGAGACCCAATAAGTTCCTATATTTTTATTCTCTGTGCTGAAATTTTGGCAATTAAAATAAGAAATTGTAATGCAATTAAAGGAATAGAGATTGAAAATATTGAATATAAAATTTCTCAGTTTGCTGATGATACATCTCTCTTTTTAGATGGCACAGATGTTTCCCTCAATGCTACCCTTGATCTTTTAAATAACTTTGCCTTATGTTCTGGATTAAAAATCAACTATGGCAAAACAAATCTTGTATGGATTGGCTCCAAAAAGTTCAGCACACAATCAATAAAAACTAAGTATAAACTAGTCTGGGGCACAACAAACTTCAAAGTTTTAGGAATATTATTTGATGTTGATTTAAAAAAAAAGATTGACATGAACTTCTCCAGTTAACTTAGAAAGCTGCATAATGTTAAAAATTTTTGGAACAGAAGAACTTTAACACCCCTAGGAAAGATAACTGTTGTTAAATCACTCTTACTTCCCCTTTTTACACACCTGTTTATAGCTCTTCCTAGTCCAGGGGAAAAAGTATTAAAACAGATACACAGCCTGTTTTATAATTTTGTATGGGATGGACCTGCAAAAATTAAACATACTATTGCGATTAAATCATATGATGATGGAGGAGTTGGTGCGATTGATATATATGCTTTTGAAAAAACCATGAAAATGACATGGTTAAGGAAAATTGTATGATGTAATGGAAAATGTTTCCAACTGGTATATTCTATGTTTGATGTGAAGAAAATGTTGAATGTAGGAAAAGATTACATTGAAAAAATTATGAAAAGTTTAAAAAATTGTTTTTGGAGAGATGTACTTACATGTTATATCTATTATATTAATAAACAAATTGTTAGTAAGTGTGAAGATATCCTTGATATGCCTCTATTTTATAACCACAATTTTAAGATAGGTACAAATAGTGTATATAATAAAAATATGTATGACAGGGGAATTAGATATGTAAGAGATATAGTATGCACTTCTGGACAGTTTTTAGAACAATCTGTAGTAGAAAATCTTATTGGTGTTAAAATTAACTTAATATTTTATGAAGGTTTAATCAGAACTGTGAGGGCATTTATCAAATTGTCAGGCTTCCCAGTTATAAAAAAGCCAAATATGCAATGTGCATTTATATCATTTTACTTGAATAACATAGTATTGATGCATAATCAAAACAAAATTGTTTATAAATGTTTTACTTATAACACAGATGTACCAACTTGTCACTCAAAATGGAATACACTATTTAATAACATTGAATGGACAAAAGTGCATACACTTGTTTTTAATATATCTAGAGATACATACACTCAGTGGTTCCAGACAAGAATTGTTCACAGAATCTTAGGAACCAAATCCTTGCTATATAAAATGAACATTGTTAATGACAATTTATGTTCTTTTTGTAATGAAAATGAGGAAACTATATTACATATTTTCTGGGAATGCAATTCTACAAAGAGAATTGTAGATTATGTTATTGAATTCTTAGGGTCACATAATGTGCAAAAATATACTGAAATTTCCTGTCAAACAATGTTATTTGGGAGTACAAACATTAACATGACTGATATAAATATTCTTATCCTAGAAATGAAAAAATATATATTTGTATGCAAGAGAAAGGGATTATTACCCTCAATAAGAGGGCTGAAGAATAATCTTTGCTTAGCATGGGAAATTCAAGCTAATACAAAATGTCAAGAAAAGGAACTGCATAACTGGGCAATTGTAAAACTATTTGTTGACCAATAGCATAATCTTATTGTAAACTATGTTGTTTGCTTAAAATATCTAATACCATGGTCATTTGTTTGTCTATGATTGATTTATATCTGTCGGAAGTCCAAACTTTTGTTTCTATCCTATCATTTCATTTGTGTATGTGTTTGTGTGTGTGAAATGTGTGGTTGTGTCTGTATAATGTTATGCATGGATTTTATCTACCTCTATTATAGCAATACCAGTAATATGTCAAGCAATTTGAACGAAATGTTAAAGGAGCTCTATTATATACTAACAAATTAACATGTAAACTAACAATACAAATTGTAATGTATGGAGGTGAATAAAAGCTACATAACAAAAAAAAAAAAAAAAAAAGTTCTCGACAGATTCTGGAATTGTATTAAACATTATGATACTAGATACTTACTTAATTTGGAATTTATAAGACTGTTGGCACAAGCCAACAGGATCTAGTAGTTGCATTAAGAAATCGGTCTTTAGGGAACTACTTCTTTACTCTTCAGGCTACAAGTCAGTAAATCAATAAATTGCTGCGCTTCACTCGCTGAGCAGTGAGGCTTCCTGTTATTTATGTAACTTTCTTTGAATAGATGACAAGAAATAGGTCCGACTTAAAACACTAAAAACAGTCATAATAATAATCAATTTTAGTCCACATCTTCAAGTGAATTCATGTTATCTCTATTCAAAAAGGTATGATAGCGTATCTGTTTGTGATGTGTACTGGTTAACTGTGTATTACATCATAGTGCGTAAGTTTAACAACATTGCACAGGTGTGCAATCGTAACCACTCGATTGACGATTTATATTGTTTTTGACGTATGCATATTAAAAATGTAATAATAAAATAATAATAAAACAAGAAACGTAGAAATTCCACGAAAACCAAATTTTTCGAATGAAATGCATAAAAGTTATCACAATAATGAAAGCAAGTCCTGGGTGCCATATGCATTCCTAAGCGAGGTCTCGTTATAAGGTAGTTATGTATGAAGTTTCATTAAAATATCGCAATACGTTCTCAAATTATTGGGCAGAAACCGTTTTTGTCTTTTTAGTAACATTGACCATTGACCTTGATCTCACCCACCCTATATGCGATCCTAAGCGTGGTCTAGATACAAGGTATCTATGTATGAAGTTTCATTCAAATATCTTGATGCATTCTAAAGTTATTGAGCAGAAACCATTTTTTATTTTTAGTAATGGAGACCTTGACCCCACCCACCCTATATGCACTCCCAAGCGAGGTATCGATATAAGGTATCTATGTATGAAGTTTCATTAAAATATCTCGATGCATAGTCAAGTTATTGAACGAAAACTGTTTTTGTATTTATAGTAATGGTGACCTTGACCTTGACCCCACCCACCACATATGCAATCCCAAGAGAGGTCTCAATATAAGGCATCTATATATGAGGTTTCATTAAAATATCTAGATGCATTCTCGAGTTATTAAGCGGAAACCATTTTCTACTTTTAGTAACTGTCTACTTGACCTTGACCACAACCACCCCATATGCAATCTCAAGCAAGGCTTCGATAATAGGTATATATGTATGAAGTTTCATTAAACTATCTCGATGCGTTCTCGAGTTATTGAGCAGAAACCGTTTTTCTATTTTTAGTAACGGTGACCTTGACCCCACCCACCCCATATGCAATCCCAAGCGAGGTCTCGATATAAGGTATCTATGTATGAAGTATCATTAAAATATCTCGATGACTTGTCAAGTTATTAAGCGGAAACCGTTTTTCTTTTTTTAGTAACGCAGACCTTGACCTTGAACCCACCCACCCCATATGCAATCCCAAGCGAGGTCTTGATATAAGGTATCTATGTATGAAGTTTCATTAAAATATCTCGATGCGTTCTCAAATTATTGAGCGGAACCTGTTTTTCTATTTTTAGCAACAGTAACCTTGACCTTGATCCCACCCACCCCATATGCAATCCTATGGGAGGTCTCAATATAATGTATCTATGTATGAAGTTTCGTTAAAATATCTCAATGCGTTCTCATATTATTGAGTGGAAACCTTTTTTCTATTTTTTATTTTGGTAAATACCGGGGGTAATAATAATAATTAAATGTAATAGTTGTGTTTATAAATATTGATTCAGCCAATATAAATAAAGTGAACCTAAATAAAAGGCGAACATTAGTTATTTTGAGAAAACACGACTTTTTGTTGTTTTTTACATTTTTTTATGTTTTAATTGTGACATTAACATTAATTATACCCCCACAAATGAAGTTTGGGGGGGGGAGTGAGCTTGTGGGTCTGTCGAACCGTCGGTCTGGCGGTCTGTTGGTTTTTCGTTTCCGGATGGTAACTCAAGCAAGGCTTGACATATTCAAATAATTTTTGGTACACATGTGTAACATCATAGAATACAGGTCAAGTTCGATGTTGGTTACAAACCACGAAAGTTTGACAGAGTTATGGCCTTTTTTCGACTTAAAATTCCTTAAAAACATGGTTTCCGGATGATAACTCAAGAAAGGCTTGACATGTTCAAATAATTTTTGGTACACGTGTAACATTATAGAATACAGGTCAAGTTTGATTTTGGTTACAAACCACTAAATTTTGACAGAGTTATGGCCCCTTTCGACTTAAAATTCCCTAAAAAAATGATTTCCGGACGATAACTCAAGAATGGCTTGACATATTCAAATAATTCTTAATATACATATGTAGCATCATAAAATACGGGTCAAGTTCGACTTTGGTTACAAACCACTAAATTTTGACAGAGTTATGGCCCTTTATTTGACTTAAATTCCCTAAAAACATAGTTTCCTGACGATAACTCAACAATGGCTTGACATATTTAAATAATTATCGGTACACATGTGTAGCATCATAAAATACAGGTCAAGTTCGACTTTGGTTACAAACCACTAAATTTTGACACAGTTATGACCCCTTTTGGACTTAAATTCCCGAAAAACATGGACAATAACTCATGAAAGGCTTCACATATTTAAATTATTTTTGGTACATAGGTGTATCATCATAAAATACAGAACAAGTTCAACTTTGGTTACAAACCACTAAATGTTGACAGATTTATGGCTTGTATTGAATTAAATTTTTCCAAATACACTGTTGACCATTTACAAATTTAAGCATTCTCTCTCTGTCCATTTGTTTCGAATGAATGCCATTGTTTTGTGACAAGGTCATATTATGGGGGTATATCCGTCACTCATGTGACAATTCTAGTTATTATTATTATTATTATTAAAATTAATAATAATACAATTAATAATAATAATAATAAATAAATGGTTTATTTTAGCTCTGTGCACGACACACTGACGGAGACGGTGATCGAAGACAGAGGTGTTACTTACACAGTGATGCATGGCGTGTCGCAGAAAAGATCAAAGTTACTGGCCACTAGCAATGGCTATACATATGGTGTAAATGTAAATACATTAGTACATGTACACTTTTAAGTGTTATGGAACATACAACTATTTAAAACAATAAAAAAAAACGGCATTTCAGCATGGTCCGTCTTCCGACAGTCGGTCCGCACAAACAACGATGTCGAAGATAATTAGTCTGATTAATGCGCTACTACATTCATATATACTTTTTTATACTCGACTGCAATATTCAATATATATTGTTGCGTTACGTTTATATTTCCGGCTTTGTTCACATACTTTCAAAATTATGACGAACGTTTTAAATATATATTGTTCTGCTACGCCTCTATGTATTTGTATTTACTACTGTACTGACCTAATATTATAATACAATAAATACATAACAATTTTATGATTGTAGGATGGCATCACCGACTGAACAGGAAGGCAAGCCACGCCGGACTGAAGTTCTATGAACTTGTCCCGCGGTTGCGTTGCGGAATTCTTCCGTTTGGCGGTCAGCTGTGGTGACCTCGTGAGGAATGTGTGGGGACGCAGCCAGGTGGTCCAGAGTCGACTGGACAGCCTTTTGGCCAGGTACATGGAAAAAGAAGTAACGACAGCTGGGTTTCTGCGGGCGTGCTCGGAGATGTACGGTGTCCGAGCTTAGATAAATGTTTCCGAGGACTGATGTTGTGTCCACAGTTATGCTTGTTTATTTACTGTACTGGCATTTTTGTTCTTTTTTCTATATGTATTTATGTTAATAAATGATGCGTGTAGTTAAAGGGACCTGTTCAAAGATTTACGAATTGACACTTTTTCAACTTTTTGTCTTTGATTCCAAAAATAAAAGAACAGTGTATACAAGAGAGCAAAATAACACTGCAGACCTACAAATATACTGTAAAAACCGTTTCGTTTATGAGTAATCATCTGTTGAAATTGATACAATTATAAAGCGTTTGTTACGCTAAAGGATGGAATAAATTGGAGTGTTTCTGTTGTTTTCGTTGAAACTGTTGACATCACATGGAACACTTACATAAAGTAAATAATGCATAATGAAATATAGAAGTCGGAATTCCCGAGAGGTTAAGGCGATAGCCTTTTAATCCGCAGGTCCTGGGTTCGAACCCCGGTGGAACCTTTTTTTTTTTTCTTTTCTTTTTTTTTCTCAATACTTTTCTTGCTATTATACCCCCACAAACGAAGTTTAGGGGGGGTTTATAGGAGTGAGCTTGTCTGTCTGTCGGTCCGTCGTTTTGTTGGTTTTTGGGTTTCCGGATGATAACTCAAGAAGAGCTTGACATATTCAAATAATTTTTGGTATACATGTGTAACATCATTAAATACAGGTCAAGTTCGACTTTGGTTACAAACCACTACATTTTGACAGAGTTATGGCCCCTTTTTATCTTAAATTCCCTAAAAACATGGTTTCCAGACAATAACTCAAGAATGGCTTGACATATTCAAATAATTCTTGGTATACATGTGTAGCATCCTAAAATACAGGTCAAGTTACACTTTGGTTACAAACCACTAAATTTTGCCAGAGTTATGGTCCCTTTTCGACTTCAATTCCCTAAAAACATTGTTTCCTGACGATAACAATGGCTTGACATATTCAAATAATTCTTGGTATGCATATGTAGCACATAAAATACGCGTCAGGTTCGACTTTGGTTACAAACCACTAAATTTTGACAGAGTGATCCCCCTTTTTTTGACTTAAATTCCCTAAAAACATGGTTTCCTGAAGATAACTCAACAACGGCTTGACATATTTAAATAATTATTGGTACACATGTGTAGCATCATAAAATACAGGTCAAGTTCAACTATGGTTACAAACCACTAAATTTTGTGGAGGCGTCAACTTTTCGTTTCCTCGCTCTAACTCGAGAACAACTTGAGCTATTGTTATGAAACTTCATACATAGATACCTTATAGCGAGACCTTGCTTGGGATTGCATATGGGGTGGGTGGGGTCAAGGTCACCATTACTAAAAATAGAAAAACAGTTTCCGCTCAATAACTTGAGAACGCATCGACATATTTTAATGAAATTTCATGCATAGATACCTTATATAGAGACCTCGCTTGGGATTGCATATGGGGTGGGTGGGGTCAAGGTCACCATTACTAAAAATAGAAAAACAGAATCCGCTCGATAAATTGAGAATGCATTGAGATATTTTAATGAAATGAATTCATAGATACCTCATATTTATACCTTGCTTGGGATTGCATATGAGGTGGGTGTGGTCAAGGTCACCATTACTTAACATAGACAATACATAGAGAACGAATTGAGACATTTTAATTAAATTTTATATGTAGATACCTTATATCTAGACCTCTCCTGTGATTGCATATGAAGTGGGTGGGTTCAAGGTCACCTTTTCTAAAAATAAAAAAAAACGGTTTCCATTCAATAACTTAAGAACTTATTTAGTTATTTTAATGAAACTTCATATGTTACCTTATATTGAGACCTCACTTTGGGTTGCAAGGTCAAGATCACCATTTCCTAGCCATAGGTGTATGACCTTCACCTTGCACCCAGAACTTGCTTTCATTATTGTTCTGACTTTTAAGTATTTTGTTCTAAAAAAATTTTTTTTCATGGAATTTCCACATTTTTTGTTAAATTATTTTTGGTACACAGGTGTAACATCATACACTACAGATGAAGTTCAACTTTGGTTACAAACTACTAAATGTTGAGTTATGGCTCCTATTAAAATTCAATTTTTCCAAATAAACTGTTAAACATTCACAAATTAAAGCAATCTCTCTGTGTCCATTTCTTTCGAATGGATGCCATAGTTTTGTGACAAGGTCATATTGTGGGGGTATATCCGTCACTCTTGTGACAATTCTAGCTATACTTGAGCTTTAAAGTTTCAATGCTTAAATCTGTCAAGCCATTTAATGGCATAAATAAAAAAAATGCGAAAACATGTGAACAAGTCCCTTTCATTGAATTAATGTATTACACTGGTATTATACTGGTAATTTATGTGTTAATGTCGTTTATGTCTTGGTAATTCAATATGCTTTTTTATTATGTTCAATTGAGAGAATTCATATAATGTCACTAACGTTTGAATTTTTAGTTATGTATATGTATGTGATAAATAATAAGAAATAATAAAAGAGAAAAATGTATTATTGTGTGCTTTATTAGCGTATTATCGATAACTAATAACAAACAACACGGATAATAGTTAATTTGGGTCGGCATGGTCAGGGCCGTCAACAACACGGGCCGTCAACGACTAGCGCCGTCGTGGATTTGGGCCGTCATGACCCGATACCCTATAAACTCATCTACAGTCTTTATTTAAAAAAAAACCGTATACCGTACACCAAAGCTGGTCCAGAACACAATACAAGCCGTGGCTAGTTATAATACTGTAAACTAAACAAGAAGCACTTTTTTCTTTATGACCGTTTTGACTAAGATGGTTTGACATGTGGCCGGTTTGACTCGAAAAATCAGGTTTATTGTAACCTCGAAATCCAAGCTTCAGCTGCATCTAGATAAATTTAGCGAGGTAAGAACCAAAACTACAAATTGTAGGTTTTTGTTCAGTTATTCGTAAAGATTATAATAACCCTGCCTTAAACGTGATGCAAAGGGAAGTATTTCTTGTAAAACCTGTATCATCTTGGTTGTATATCATGACAGTGAGGACAGGCAGAATATTAAATTTGAACAATTCCCATGCCAATTCATCATCACGTTAATGCTTTCAGTTTCACTTAGTTTTAGTTTAATTTATACCCAGTTATTGGCCCAACTTGAGTTGGTACATTGGCGTACCACAGTTTATGCCGGTTTTCACGCGGCTGATTTCAAACCGGCGCATTCGGTGCACGCCGGTATCAGCCTGGTGGCTTAACATTGGCCATATCTAGTAAATTGCAGGTACCAGCATTATAACCGGCATAAAGCGGGGTATTCGGATGCGGCAAATCAAGTTGGGCCACTATGTCCTATTTTTATGTAATTCAATAAAAATTAAGAAAAATGTCACAGAGTTGTCACTCGGTGTCAGCTTTCAGGTGTAACCCGACTTATGCCACATGATTTCGTGGTAGCCTGGGCATCAACTACCACTCTTTATAACTTCGCATACATACACTAGTATTTATTTGCATCGAAAATTCTGACTTACCGGAAGTAACGGCTAGTAAGATAAATCTCCGCTTGAGCTGTGTACTGTAAATATAATACAATTTTGATTTCATTTTGCATAGCCAGGCATATTTTGCTTCTGTATTATTTAGCATAAAAGAACTAAAACTTTATTCTAATGCTTCAGATGGGACAGTCCGAAAGTCCCTCCCCCTTGCTCCAAGGGGGGACATACACAGAAATTTTGGAGAAATCGTGGAAGAAACGTCTCACCGCACGCGATGTCCAGCATTCACAGAAATCCATTGTATTCTGCGTTGTTGCCATTATTGGAATCTTCATTGAAATGTAATGTTTTAGTTCACATCAAGGCCTGTATTCACAAAGCTCATAAGGAAAAAAATAACTTGAATATGTTGTACTTGGTGTACATTTCAGATCAAATTTTATATAAGAAATGCAATGTTTTCTGTTCACACAAGTGTAAAATAACTAAAGAAACATCTCGGCAATATTAACTTGTTAAAACATCTAATGTAAAAAGCACTAGGCATGAAACAGCCACTGACTTGAGAGATTTAATGGATTTTATTAATTTATTTAAATATACTCTTATTAGGATACTGACCCTGAATTTTCTTTTCAAACATAAATGAAATTAATTGCTTAAACTATAACTTAACTTTATGATCTAAATTATTCTAATGAATTAGATCATTAAAATTGAGATGAATACCAATTGTTTTGATGTTTAATTTGTTAATTTATAAAATTATTAATATATCTTTATTATTAAAGAACTCTAAGATTTCAATGAAAAATGTTAAAATTATTGACATAACAAATAAAGTGAATCAATAATTATAGTTTACATTCGACCATCAAAATGCACATTTATAATTGAAAACATGTCTGAACTTAATAATGTTTATTTTGTTTCACATATTATTGTATATAATATTATTGTCTTCAGTGAGCACATGTTGTTTTAAAACAAAGTATGTATATAAACATGGCTAGGTGCATTCGCTATTACTGGGTAATAACTAATCAGTACTGCATGTACATGATATATAGCCGGGTCCGGCTAGCTCAGTTTGTAGAGCGCTGGACTGTCAATCCGGGGATCGTGAGTTCGAACCCCAGCCCGGCCACATAACTTGTGTGGGGATTGGTCATGACAGTATTTCTTCGGCCATTCTCCCCCTACCTCTGATTCAAGATGGGCAGTTGTCAGTTACTGGCTTAAGTATGTGCACTTGGTACAGCTAAACCGCTTAACTCGGCTAAGCTTGCCTAGGAATAGTGTGAGTAGGTTAACTGACCGCCGTGATATGACTGAAATACTGTTAAAAAAGGCGAAAAATCCAAACAATTAAACAAACATTTTATATAAATGATAACAATTTCAGAATTCGGACAACATATTAAATTTGTCAGTTTTGCACTCAGTTTTGTATGCATTTCAGGAATACAAGCATATTTGAAGCTATTTTCAAGACAAACTCCTCAATATTTTGGTATATAGGTAAGATTCTGATTTCCTGCATTGTTTGAAATTCAGATACCGGGATGCATGTACTCAACATATATCACATTTATACTTAACATTTATCACATTAATAACATTTATCTGAAGCCTCATCATTTGTAATTTGTGTGTATCTTGATAATTTTCATCATTCAGGGATTTTACTACTACAAGTAATGTAAAGGAAAGTTGTGAAATGAAATGGGAATGTTTTTTTGTTGTTCTCTTTGGAAAATTCTTCCTAAATGAAATTTATGCTTAGTTTTACTGTTATGTAAAAGTTTTGTTGTTGTGTTAATTTTTACTGACTACTGATTAGCAACCAACTTTTCGCCTGTACCAATTATTCGCCCACTACTAAAAAACCAGTCAAAATAACAAACAAATAATCTTGACCATACTGGAGTTGATTTGCCATATTGTTTTGTTAAACTTCAGTCGATTATTGCAGGGAATCCGTAAGTTTTCCCTATTATAATATCCATGTAAACAAACAATGCGCTGCTGGCCTTGTCGGGAGCACGCGGGGGATGACATCATCACGCATGCGCTCATTTGTTTGAGGCGCTGGAAGGGGGTCTATTTTCCGTAAGGCTTTTTACTTCCACACGATTGTTTTATTAATAAACCATGAATGACTGTAGATTGTTAAACAGTTTCCATTTTGAACTAAATATAAATTTTGAAATATTAAAAGTGTAAAAATAAAATGATACATGTACAAATACTTCAGTACCACTGTTTGGGTCTGAGTTGTTGCTATTTATATTTTGTAGGTGTGGCTGATGGATATAGGTTAGCCTATTCTTTAGAAGGGAAATGTAAGCACAAATAATGTGTTGTATAATGGAGTATCATCCTTGGAATAGAAAAATAAGTAGTTGGTTATAAAGAAAATTGTACACTTCCTCAGTGTTGTGACATGTTCATATGTGTTACACAGTGATTGTGTGCAGATTTGAACATGAAATTATCTCACAAAAGCTTTTCTGAAATTAAATAAGCTTAGGCCATCCTTAAAGAATCGTTTGTTTGCGGTAACACAACCCATAATTTTCAAGGTGGGTAGGTAGGTCGATTTTTTTGGGGGGTGGGAACAAATGTAGACGACCCTTAGACATAGACCAAATTGTCTAAACACAATATACAAGAGCAAAACACATTGCTTAGTGTATGCCAGTGGCATATTCTTTGTTCAAATTGGAAATATAAATTTGCAAGGCTATTAGAATGCAGTGTTTAGTTAATATTAAAACATTCTGATATAGTTATGAACAAGATATGATGGATATACAGCTAACATTTTCGAACAGATAAAAGAAATTGCTTCACGGGTGCCCATAAAAACTTGTGAGTCGGGCCCAATTTCGTGAGTCGGTCTCATTACCGCAAACATACAATTTTTTAAGGATGGCCTTATGAAAAATATTTTAAAATTTGCTTTTGAAAATAACACGTTTCTTAAGATGGGCGAATAATTGGTACAGTTGTTAATAATTATGGATTTAAATTTCAATTATAGGTGGTTTTCGCACGTGATATAATTCGATTATTGTGAATGGATTTTGAAAATAAAATTATTGTTTATTGTCTAAGGTGCCTAACATTGCTTGTGCCAAGTTTCAACTGTTTAGTAAGACGCGCGTATATGTCGAAAATAAAAACTCCAGTTCCGGGCAAAAAAGGGTTGCTAACCAGTAGTGCTTATTAAATAGGAACTAATTCTGGTTTTGTTGAACTAAAATATTTTCAAGTACCTATAAAAATGAAAACATAACGAGCATTTTTTTGTCTGTTTGTGTATATGAAGAAGTCTAATTGATTGATTGATATTTAATTTCTATAACATGCTATTCCTTTGTTTTTTGTGTAATACAGCCATAATATTTTTATCTTACACATGTGAAAGATAACATTTTGAGCGTTTTCATTTGCTACATGTTCTTTGACTGACCAATCGCATGACGTTATTTCGGTGAAATGACGTCGTCAACATGAAATGACGTCACGTCAGTACACAACTTTGAGGATTTACCAACTTATTTTGGTAGAATTTGAATGGTTTTATTTCATTTAATAGGATGTGATAAAAAAGATCGGACACTCCTTGTCATTCCATACCATATTTTATTAAACTCGTCCAGGAAATTTGTAAGTAAGCTCGCCAAAGGCTCACTTTCTAAAAATTCCTCAACTCATTTAATAAGATATGGTATGAAATGACAACTTGTATCTAGGGAAAGATCTAGGATCTAAAAAGGTACAGGGTGCTGCTAAAAAGGAGCAGGGTGGAAAACTGGACCAGTTTGTTGACATTTTCTTATAATTTGCTGAATCCAGGGTTTTCATGAGTCTAATGCTTCTGATTAAGGTTTTAAGCATAGTCTATTTATTTTGTCATTGAATATTTGTAAAATGTGTTGAATTTCAAAAGATGTTCAATATTTCTGTGTTGACCAGCTCAGAGGGCAGCAGGGGGTAACCAAAATTAGCAGGGACCCTGCTATTTCGCTCTAGATCTTTCCCAACTTGTGTCAGATCCTATATATAAGCATGTCACCTCCATGTGATCTCAACTTGTGTCAGATCCTATATATAAGCATGTCACCTCCATGTGATCTCAGACAAATACAGTTTACATTATACAGCTATTTTTCAAGACATCGCAATCAGACCATTTGAAGTCTTGACTTTCTAAATGGGTAACACCTTGTCAGCCAAATGTTGTCAGTCCGTAAATTATCAGAGTTACAAATAATCTGACACTTTTCATACAGTTTTTATACAATTGATTGCTTATCGTTATAATGACCGTCCTTGCACCTTCTATAACGTTGGTTGCTCATGACATTTCCTACACATTCCAGAAAGTTGGGTGCTGATAGTCCTCGTGCTGGCGGTGGTAGTTGACTGCGGCAGGTACCTGTGGTTCAAGTGGTTCAACACCCAGGTGCCCGTTACAGAGACACAGAAGCGATTGCTAGGGGTCAAGGACGACGGTAACACTCGAGGGCTATCTTAACTTGTATTGCATCGTTGACTTGTGCAAATTAGCAATTAGCCAATTTGCAATAAGCCCAATTCTTATAATATGACTTGAGAGCAATACAACTCCTGTGACCAACCAATATCTTAGGTTCGTCGTTGATGATGTATAATCGATGATTTAAGTTGTTCTCTTTGGTTATATGTGAGTGACAGTTGAGATAATGAATTTATAAGATATTGGTTGGTTATTATGACATTGATTCACAAAAGAACAAGTTATAAGTCTGCCTATATAAGACTAAGAATCTTGAGAGAGCCCAGTTTAATATTACTTTTGTAAGAATTACAAGATGAATTCTTTTTGTGTCATCCTTGACATACATTTTAAGTTGTTTGCATGTCTTGATAATGTTACTTTGCCATGCTATTGTTTACAGCTTATATGTTGAAATACCTCTGTCTAAATCTACAGATTTCCACTTATTTTGACCTTTGATAGCTAGGGTCTTGTTAAACTTAAAACAGGTTGTTGTTCGATAAAAAATTGCATGCCAATATGATTACAAACATGTTTTAAATAAATAGTTGCATGCCAGTTTAAATAAAAACATTGTGCTTTTGTATGCATGTCATTTGGCGGGTGGACCCAACCACAAAAAATATCTGTACAGTAATAACGTCTCTAGATCCAGGTTTTGTGTTTTACATTTAAAAGTTGCATGCCCAAAATAGTTGCATGGTGTTGTAAGGCATATTTATTATATTCTATATTCTAGATCCGGGTTTCATGTTATTGCCCTTTTAGAGCCAAAGCGCAGCCAGCGAGCCCAGTCTGATATTCACTCAGTATCCATATTCCAGATCTGGGTTTCATGTTATCGCTCGTTAAGAGCCTTGGCGCAGCCAGTGAGCCCAGTCTAATATTCTCTTGTTATCTGTATTGTTCGGTGTAAACCTTATTCATTGTTCATTTTTAGTTAGGTAAATTTCATTCTCTAATCTACATTGCAGATCTGGGTTTTATGCTATCGCCAGTTAAGAGCCCGGGCACCGCCAGCGAGCCCAGCTTGATATTCTCCAGCAGCACCCCGTCCAGTCACACGGCATACAGCCAGGGTTCCAGTCCCTGGGGTAGCGGAGGGCAGCTGACCCCGACCAATCTGGGCTCCATGTCCGACTCCCACGGATACGTCGGCAACTCTAGCCACTCCTTCCTGTCAACCAGTGGACACGCCTCTTATGACAGGGTAACCATTGGAAAGAACTGTTGATTTTTCTCTTGTATTAACTTTTATGATGTTCTTGATCACACATTCTTTTGCTGGTAAGATTAGATTTTTATAACACTCTAGCTCCATTATATCACAATTTTTATAACACTCTAGCTCCATTATATCACAATTTTTATAACACTCTAGCTCCATTATATCACAATTTTTATAACACACTAGCTCCATTATATCACAATTGTAATAAGCTGAATCACAACATAACCCGCAGGTCATTCATATGTATACCAGTACAACGGTAAATGCATTAATTTCAGATCATTACAAAAATGTATATACAGTACAATGTTAAAGTCATACGCATTTTGGGTATTTTATAGGGTTTTATGAAGAAAAAGTAGCCAACTACAAATTTATTTGGCCAAATATTTCAATTTTTAGCCATTGGATAAAGTGGCGAATGGCAGAGTGAGCCCTGGTATGTAACTATGGCTAATTCTAATGATAGTAATGCTAAGCCCTGGTATATAACTATGGCTAATTCTAATGCTGGTAACACTAAGCCCTGATATGTAACTATGGCTAATTCTAATGCTGGTAACGCTAAGCCCTGATATGTAACTATGGCTAATTCTAATGCTGGTAACGCTAAGCCCTGATATGTAACTATGGCTAATTCTAATGCTGGTAATGCTAAGCCCTGTTATGTAATTATGGCTAATTCTAATGCTGGTAACGCTAAGCCCTGGTATGTAACTATGACTAATTCTAATGCTCGTAACGCTAAGCCCTGGTATGTAACTATGGCTATTTCTAATGCTAGTAACACTAAGCCCTGTAATGTAACTATGGCTAATTCTAATGCTGGTAACGCTAAGCCCTGATATGTAACTATGGCTAATTCTAATGCTGGTAACGCTAAGCCCTGGTATGTAACTATGACTAATTCTAATGCTCGTAACGCTAAGCCCTGGTATGTAACTATGGCTAATTCTAATGCTAGTAACACTAAGCCCTGGTATGTAACTATGGCTAATTCTAATGCTCGTAACGCTAAGCCCTGGTATGTAACTGGCTAATTCTAATGCTAGTAACACTAAGCCCTGGTATGTAACTATGGCTAATTCTAATGCTAGTAACGCTAAGCCCTGGTATGTAACTATGGCTAATTCTAATGCTAGTAACACTAAGCCCTGGTATGTAACTATGGCTAATTCTAATGCTAGTAACACTAAGCCCTGGTATGTAACTATGGCTAATTCTAACGCTGGTAACGCTAAGCCCTGGTATGTAACTATGGCTAATTCTAATGCTGGTAATGCTAAGCCCTGGTATGTAACTATGGTTAATATAGTAACGCTAAGCCCTGGTATGTAACTATGGCTAATTCTAATGCTGGTAACGCTAAGCCCTGGTATGTAACTATGGCTAATTCAAATGCTGGTAACGCTAAGCCCTGGTAAGTAACTATGGCTAATTCTAATGCTGGTAATGCTAACCCCTGGTATGTAACTATGGCTAATTCTAATGCTGGTAACACAAAGCCCTGGTATGTAACTATGGCTAATTCTAATGCTGGTAACGCTAAGCCCTGATAAGTAACTATGGCTAATTCTAATGCTGGTAACGCTAAGCCCTGGTATGTAACTATGGCTAATTCTAATGCTGGTTAGCTAACACAACCTTTTCACATCCTTACATTCTAGCACAGCACCAGCCTTCCAATCATGGGCGCCAACACAAGTGGTAACCTGTCCTCACTGTCCAACGCTTCCTTCGCCTCAGTGGGCGGGGCTTACTCCCCAGGGGCCTCTCTGTCCAGTCTGGACTGGAGCGGGCTGCGGTCTCGACTCTCATTGTCGTCGTCGTTCCGATCTCCTTGTATGTATTGGATGCTCAGTGATTTTTTTCCGTAACTGGTTTTCTCTGTAACGGGACCCATTCCCTATGCCATTATTTTTTGACAATTCGAAAGGAAAATCCCCAAACTGAAGTTACAAAATCCTAAATACATATAGGAAATGTGTGAATTTAAGTTGTAGATCATAAAATTACTAAGGTTATTGATAAACACCGTTTAAGTTCAACCAATATAACAAAATTAAAGTAACTCTTTAAATTACTTTCTTAAACGTTTCCCAATGAGCAAGATCCAACGATGCAAAATTTCCAATGTAATGGGTACCGAACCCATTGCCAAAGTATTTAAAACAATTAAATAGCGCTCTTTTGGCATTTGATAGTCAGCAGCTTACCATGAAACTTAATATTTATGATAATAAAACTGAATCTTCAGTGGCAAGGAGAACGTAATAAGCATTACACTCAAATGCTTTCTTTTTTTGTGTCACCTGTAAAGGCAACATACAGTGGTTACATTGGTGGCGGCGGCGCTGGCGGCAGCATCTCCTTTAGTTTGTGCAAACAATAACTTAATAAATTTTTGTGCAATCATTATAAAACTTTAGGAAGGTGTTAGTAGGCATAAACGGAAGGTTAAGTTCGGTTTTCGGCATAATTGCTCTAATCATGCTTGAGTTATGCCCCTTCAGGCGACACATCCGACTCACGGAGTTCTAGTTTAGATATTCTGGAACATTATTGAAGTAAAAGCTTTTGCTACTAACATTGGTGGTATTGCTTCCCATATTTTCAGCTCCCTCTGACAAGATGACAGATCTCCAATCGTTGTCCATGTATCTAAAAGAACATGAAGATAAGGAATTCAAGGCATCATTAAGTGAGTAGAATATGTGCACAAAATAGGCATTCAAGGGTTCATTCAGTAAGCAGAATTTTATTTACAGAAATTCAAGTCTCCATTTAGTTAGCAGAAATTTATGGTCAGGAATTTAAGGAATCATTCAGTAAGTAGAAGATGTATGCAATGTAGGAATTCAAGGCTTCATTCAGTAAGCAGAAGATGTACACACTGTAGGAATTCAAGGCATCATTAAGTAAGCAGAAGATGTACACACTGTAGGAATTCAAGGTTGCATTAAGTAAGCAGAAGATGTACGCAATGTAGGAATTCAAGGCTTCATTAAGTAAGCAGAATGTGTACACACTGTAGGAATTTAAGGTTTCATTAAGTAAGTAGAATATGTTCACACTAGGAATTCAAGGAATCATTCAGTAAGCAGCAGATGTACACACTGCAGGAATTCAAGGCTTCATTAAGTAAGCAGAAGATGTACACACTGTAAGAATTCAAGGATTCTTTAAGTAAGTAGAATATGCGCAAAATGTAGGGCTTTAAGGTTTCTTTAAGTAAGTAGAATATGTACACACTGTAGGAATTTAAGGTTTCATTAAGTAAGTAGAATATGTACACACTGTAGGAATTCAAGGCATCATTAAGTAAGCAGAATATGTACACACTGTTGGAATTCAAGGCTTCTTTAAGTAAGTAGAATATGTGCAAAATGTAGGGCTTTAAGGTTTCTTTAAGTAAGTAGAATATACATGTATACACACTGTAAGAATTCAAGGCATCATTAAGTGAGCAAAAGATATACAATATGTAGGAATTCACTCTGCTGTTTACATTTGTTTCCCAGGAACTGTTATATTGAGAGAAACACATTTGAGTCAATTGAAGAAGGAAGCCATGCAGTTAATTTGACAGGGTATTTCAGATATAATTTCTCTGTTCTGTTATATTACGGGAACAGGTTCGCAGCTGGATGCATCGTTCAACAGTTCGTCATTTTGGAGCTACGGGCGCCCCAGTCTTGAGATCAGTCACCTGCTGCGTAAGAACCAGTACCAGCTGGCCAGTCGCTCACCCCAGTCACACAAGTCTCGCACAGACGACACGGACAGTATGGGGGAAGAGGTGGGCAGTTGTTGCTATAGCAACCTCTTATGTGTTCACTTCTCTTTGCTAAGTTAGCGTTTCAGAAATTATTTTTAAATTAGGCATATTTTTACATTTACTGTTGAAAATATTTTCCAATGACGAGTATTTTTGGAACATAAAAAAATGTGGCTTCTAATTTCTCTGTCTTAGCGGCTACCTATCATTGTATTCTGAATTTACTGCAGTCTGTTATGCTGCCAATCACCAAATGAGACGTGTCGTGGGAAAACTGGGCTTGATGCATGTGCGTGAAGTGTCATCCCGGATTAGCCTGTGCAATCCGCACAGGCTGATCCGGGATGACACTTTCCGCTTTTATGGTATTTTCTATTTCAAGGAGGTCTCTTCTAAATATAAATCCACTGTAGGTTGAAAGTGTCGTCCCGGATTAGCCTGTGTGGACTGCACAGGCAGATCTGGGACGACACTTTACGCACGTGCATCAAGCCCGGTTTTCCCACGGCACGCCTCAAATCTGTTTGTCAAAAATATGTTTCAACTACCTTCAAGTAAGATTTATTTGGCTAAAGATAATTTAAGCCAAGGGGAGTTCTGAATAAAAATGCTGAAACAAGAGATTTTACTTACTTAGCAACAGTTATTGATGGCACGTATAGACTGAGTACTGTTTTTATGCTCCCCGAAAATTTTCAGGGGTGAATATAGTCGCCACTTTGTCCGTCCATCCTTCTGTCTGTCCCTCCGTCCTTCCGTCCCACTTTTGTCAAAGCTATTTCTCAGCAACTACTGCCTGAATTCAACGAAACTTTATGGGAAGCTTCATTACCAAGAGGAGGTGTGCATATCACCAGGACGTTTCGCTTCAGTGATTTTTCTCAGAGTTATGGGACTTTGAAGATTTCTGAAATTAGTATATAGTGCACAATTCTTGTCCGGGATATTTCTCAGCAACTACTAGCCAGAATTCAATCAAACCTTATGGGAAGCTTCATTACCAAGAGAAAGTGTGCATATTACCAGTACATTCAGCTTCAATGATTTTTCTTAGAGTTATGGGACTTTGAGGTTGTTTGAACTTAGTATATAGCCAGAAGGCGTGCGTGCGTGCGTGTGTGTGTGTGTGCGTGCGTTTGTGTAAGGTGTCAATCGGGGACATCCATACCAATACACACCTTCCAACCGGGGACACACACACAAACGGGGACGTCCCCGTTTATTTTAATAGTCAAAATTGGCTTTTAAGTGCTAAATTAGCATACCCTGTTGATAATTTGCCAAAATTAGGCATGTCCCCGTTTAATGACCATTGTACGGTGCAAATCTCACACTCCAATTTAGCGGCTCATAAACGCCACTCACTGGCCAATACACTTCAGTCCCCGTTTATCACTAGTTTATTCACATGATGTCGAATGACTCCCATGTGTTAATATTAATAACTGGGTGTGGGAGATTTTTTGTAAAGATTGTTAAACTTTGCAAGTCGTATGCTGAAAAATACAATAAGACTAATGATTTGGAACGAAATTTCGGAAGACTGCTGTCTAAAATATAGTTAAAAATAAATATAATAATAACAATATTAGACTATGAGATTCGACATGCTTAAAAACAAAGGCACTCTGTATAAGACCACAGGTGTTACTAACACATTATAGTGAAAATTTCCTAAACAAAAGCAATAAACAGATTTATTCGTACAGTCTCTTTATACTCAATCAGCGAATTTACTATAGCGATTTCGTATTAATAAAATCTCACGCAAAAACCGAGGGAGATTTGTTGTAAAGTTTTTATTTTAAGAAGCATTAAATTTAAAGAAGAGTTAAATTTGAGCGCCAAGTTTGCGAAAAAAATTATAATGAGATGACGTTGATTGCCCTAAATGTAATAGAACCACGCTATTTGGTTAAGTAATTTCTCGGATCACAAATTGTTCTGTACCTACAAATGAGACTTCTAAGACGTCCCTGCTAAACATCTTTATAAAATGCTCACACAGTTCAAATATAAATTAAAATGCATAAAAAGTTAATAAAAATAGATTCATCATTTGTTGAAGTTCTCGGATCGAGGATTTTCGGGACGGTACTGTAAATTGATGAGCGCGTCTAACACAGCTTAAATTTACCGCGCTATTTTTAGAATGATATGGTGTGCTGTACTTGCTAGATTTTATGAACAGAACAGAACAGACAGTTTATTTAGACTTGTACATATTTACATCGTCTTAAATACATACAAATTTGAAATAAAGTAATGTCACGTATCAATATATTACAATGAATACGATTTAATTATACAAAAACCAAAGTTACGAAAAAAAAAAATATTCTAATTTTCATGGAACATACACATTTTAAATAAAGTAATGTCACTTGTCAATATATTACAATGAATACAATTTAATTGTACAATAACCAATGTTATGAAAAAAAATTCTAAACAAAAAAGTACAATTTTAAAGGCAGTAAAGATAAACTTTCATTTCCAAAATATTATCGGAAAATAAATTAAAAACAAAATAATTATTAAAATAAATATAGCTATGATTTAAAAGTCAGTAGAAATAACTACATTGCATTATTGTTTATTAATTTACTGTGGTATTTATTATAGTATTTCGTATAGTTAAAGCTTCCTTTACATATTTACATAAATTAACAATCTCAGATTTACACGTTGATGTCAATAAACTGTGGAACTTAACAACAGATGGCCTGATATAGTAAAAACATTTAATATATTTTTCTCGGGGTGTACGATAACAAGGACATATACAAGTGAAATGGAATTCATCCTCTGTATCTATTTGGTTACAACATAGGCAATAACGTTCGTTATGAGGGATATTGTTACGGGAGTATCTGCCTGTCTGAATTCTCAATGGATGGGCAGACGCCCGTAGTCTTACAATGTAAAAACGTAGGCTCTTGGGTAATAAATCTAAGTAGTCTTCATATTCGAGAGATATTTTAAACATTCTATACATGCCTAAAACAGAACTATTATTCATATTACCAAACCATTCTTGTTTAAATGTGTCAATAATTCTACATTTGAATTCACATACAAAAGCATGAGTGTTAGTAACATTTGGATTTTCAAATACATAGGAATATCCGTATTCATTTAACAATTTTTTAACATCCGCAACCCAATTGTTGTATCCTTTGTTGCAATCATCCACTGCTTGTTTATACACAGTTTGTATAATAATATTTTTACTGTTAATAATTTTAAACCAATACTTAATGCACCATCACGACAGTCGGACATAGCGCACAATAATATTTTACACAATTAAAAAAATAACACAACAATAAGCTCCTTATTGTATTATATAAACGAATATAACTCTCCAATAATGTCATTAGTAAAATTGTAAAATTGCTCATAATATGTTAAGTAATAGAGTATGTGTTGAAACTATGTTTATAACTGCAATATATTGATCGTGTATGTAAATGATTAAGTAATTTTAATTCTCAAACGTATGCAACATTTATTGGTATAGAATAAATCATTGTGGTAAGTTTGTATTTCCTAAAATTAGCAACTTTGCCCTTTCATACTGACATACAATTTTCTCGCCTTATTATTATTGTCAGACATCTAGGTCAAAAGGGATGTTAGACAGTTTCCCCAACAAATGAAAAATGCGTGGTCGCTATCATTGATTTTTTTCGTACTTACATCAGTTTAATTTCAATTGTTTTATAATCTGCTGGTGATTCGCATCTCCGAAAGCAACAAACCATACCTATTAAATTAACGCTGTGTATGTTGTAGTTTTATTTTCAACGTGAATATAAACAAAACAAAGTCTTATTTGTTACAATATTACTCTATAACGTATTTGTTACAATAGTTAACATACAGGTTGGCGTCAAAATTCATTGTAGGAGCAGTGTGTGGGGAAGGTCAGTTTAAACGTAACTATCGTTTTACATTTAAGGAATCCTGTTTGCAACAGATAGAAATTAGGCGATACATTATTTATGTACTGGTACCCTAACTTTCGTCAAATATTAATGGTATATTTTAATTAATTAATTATATCTATGCAAGCATTGCTTTTCACATCAAACGAGTGGACAATCAAAAAGGCAATCTTGCCTTTTCAGAAGCACACGTTTGATTCTATAAATCAATACTGTTTCCAGGCTACTTGTACACAATTGGCTAATGGTGTGCTAAACGAAAACTAAATTTAAATAATGGACATGTTTAACTTTGAAATTGATCGAGTCTGTCTGTCGGTCTATCCCATATGCATGTCTTTACCTGCTCTACCAAAGATAATTACCACAATACATTATATTTGTGATTGTAAATTGTTAAAACCTGGTAATCCTCTATAATGCGTTCTTCTGAAAGCAAAACAACATCAACATCTATTGTATAGTAGATCGATAGATAAGGGATTATGAAAACCACACACTACCAAAATCAGTTCCAAGCTAACGAAGTGTACACGTTCAGAAGCAAATACTTACAAACAGGGTCTTATAAATTAACTTATGTTTTATAAATATCAGTGCCCATTGCACACTCCAGTCATACATAACAGGAATCAGATGGGGTACAGGATTTTATGCTATAGGAGGTGGAAACATTAAGTAACTGTCAGTAACTCTTATATGATAGGATACATGTTTCGGCACAATGCAATATCTTCGAATCGCGTGCATGTAAAAAATTTAAATAGTTTACAAAATAGTAATTTAACGTGCACTTAAATAAAAATGGTTGGAAGATATGTAGCGAATACACACTCTTCAGCTATAAGGCTTCAAAAAGCGAACTTTTATGACAACTTAGAAGGCACGCATCGTTACTAAAATCATGTCACAGATACCACAAGTGGCAAACTATAAGTCATAATCATTAGGGCCAGCTCTCACCATTATCAGATCTCACTCTCATAATCATTAGGCCCCGCTCTCACCATCATCAGGCCTCGCTCTCACCATCATCAGGCCCCTATCTCGCCATCATCAGGCCCTGCTCTTATTATCATCAGGCCCCGCTCTCCCCATCATCAGGCCACGCTCTCACCATCAACTTTCCCCGCTTTCACCATCATCAGGCCACGCTCTCACCATCATCAGGCCACGCTCTCACCATCATCAGGCCACGCTCTCATCATCATCAGGCCTCGTTCTCACCATGATCAGGCCCCACTCTCACCATCATCAGGCCTCGCTCCCACCATCATCATGCCCCGCACTCACCATCATCAGGCCACGCTCTCACCGTCATCAGGCCATGTCCTCCCCATCATCAGGCCACGCTCTCACCATCATCAGGCCACGCTCTCCACATCATCAGGCCACGCTCTCACCATCAACTTTCCCCGCTTTCACCATCATCAGGCCACGCTCTCACCATCATCAGGCCACGCTCTCACCATCATCAGGCCACGCTCTCATCATCATCAGGCCTCGCTCCCACCATCATCATGCCCCGCACTCACCATCATCAGGCCTAGCTCTCACCATCATCAGGCCTAGCTCTCACCATCATCAGGCCCCGCTCTCACCATCATCAGGCCCCGCTCTCACCATCATCAGGTCCCGCTCTCACCATCATCAGGCCCCGCTCTCACCATCATCAGGCCACGCTCTCACCATCATCAGGCAAAGCTCTCCCCATAATCAGGCCCCGCTCACGTCATCATCAGGCCCCGCTCTTACCATCATCAGGCCCCTATCTCACCATCATCAGGTCCCTATCTCGCCATATCAGGCATCGCTCTCACCATCATCAGGCCCCTACCTCGCCATCACCAGGACCCGCTCTTATTAACATCAGGCCTCGCTCTCACCATCATCAGGCCCGCTCTCGCCGTCGCCATCACAATGCTGACACTATTATTACACATTATTGAGCAGGCTTTTGTCTGGGAGGGATTTTGTCCGGAATCCATCACCATGAGCCACTCCACCCTGGCTTCTTCGATCTGTTCGGTCAGGTCGCTCTGACCTACTTTCCTTTTTTGGCCGTGAATGGGTTTTTTTTTTTACGTCTGGCACTGCCAGTGGACTTTGTAGACTCCGACCCTGAGCTTATATTCGGAGATGACCTTGGGTGTCCTGAATGCTCTCTCCCGCCCACGACCCCTACACTTTGGCATAACGCCGAGAAAGCGCCCTTAATTAAAATAAAATGACGTCTTCCCACCTTTAAGCGTAGGCAATAATGAACATTTCTGGGATAAAAAACCAGCGTTGATATGAAAGATTGTTAGAAAATATAGCATGTGAGTCTAATAGTCTATTCTTGTTAGTAAGATTAAATTTCCGTAGTTAGTAAAATATACGTATAAATGTGCGTATAAAGTAAAATTCTTGTATTTGGTTCTTTTCGGGTATAAATGTCCTTAGTTAGTAACAGTTTTGTATGCTTTTCTAGGTAGGTTGATTGCTGATTGTGGTAGCAGGTTGTGATGGGGATAACGGTGATTAATGTTATGGTGGTTCTGTCGTACAAGGATATGGGAAAGAAAGCAGCCCCGAGTACCGGTACTTGACAAAGTATTTGCTGGTAGCCGGAATTCAAACTTCACGCTTGCGTTAACGTCTCCAGATGCAAGCCTTGTCCCTGGGTCGATGGCGTTTCTGTAGTTTATATCCGTTTCGGTGTTTTTGGCGGAGCCTGGTCAGTAGCTCCATAAACATTTTTGGTGGGACCTAAGGAAGTTCAGGAGCGATGCAGGGTCAAAGATTACTGTCTCATTTCAGTGTTGAGGCGGTTAAATGGTTTCAACTGAATTTCAGCAACGGTCTAACTTAGCATCTTCTTTGCCTTTGCTTTCCCCTTGTATCAAACGTACAATTAGGTGATGATCATTTTTACTCCTGCTGCTGCTAATGGACAAAATTCATGTGTAACACCAGTAAGTAACAGATTTTGTCCAAACGTATTCATTTAAAACCTGATAATTTGACAAGACACCGAATACCGTACACTGAATTGTTTTTTTTTATATAATAAAACGCATGGTCGCCGAAGGAACGGGCTAAGAACGCGGGGAAAACGTCATGGTCGTAGAAAGAACCCCGAAGAAACGCCATAAACGTTAAAAGGACGCCTGGGAAATTACACATGTCACAGACGTATGTAAGGTTTTCGACAGATCGTAATAGGAACCCTATAGAAGTACTAAGAACGCAGAAGTTGGTCGCAAAGTTTGCGCGCGTCTATAGACCAATTCTCTGCATTTCCGCGGTGACTCTAGTACGTCCGTACTACGTCCTTCAGACGTTCTTCGCGTTCCCATCGCGTTGCTTCTGTGTCTATGGCGTCCTTAGGGCAATCCTACGGCGATCTAGCCATGACGCCGTAAGAACGCCGAACCTCCTCGTTTACTTTCAACATGAAAAAAGTAGTTGCCTTGAGGTCGCCACCTTAGGCGTTATTGGCGTTTCGACGCCGTCGTTATGCGTTCTAAACACGATCCCACGGTGTCCATGGCGATCCTACCGCGTCCTGGGTCGCCGTAAGAATGCCAGTCCGGTGTGACGGGAGTATAAGTAACTACGGCAACCCATCCAAGATTAGAATCACATACATGTATGTATGGGCATACATCTCGGCATAAAAAAAACATACTTGTATTAAAATAAGGAGGTTTACCACGTGCGGCATAAAATCAT
>CM051033.1:25036218-25103718 GCA_027627225.1 Congeria kusceri | reverse complement strand
GCATTGTCATGTTGATGAGATGTACGTATTAACTAATTTTAAGGCAGAATAAGAAAATCAGCGGTTATGACCGATAGTACCTGGAGTGTTTCATCACATGAAAATGATTGACAAAAAACAGCATCATTCGAACCACTGTCATTACGATTCAAATCGTTACTGACTGTCCTATTCTTGCACACACGTGATAATAGATGATTGTGTTATATGAGTATGAATTCCGTGCTTTAGACGCTAGATTAAATGTTAAACCGATATACAATAATGTCAACATGAAAAAACAACATAACTATTAACATGACTATTCCAAAGGGATAATTGTCAGATAAATAAAAAAGCCATATAGAATCAAGCATTCATACATAAATAGGAACATAGGAATGTAAGAATAGAAAGAGATCGAATCATGCACACATACATTTACATATATTTATATATATCATAGTACTTAAATACACTTATGTATTCCAGTATTTGGGATAAGCATGTTCATT
Organism: Congeria kusceri; assembly: GCA_027627225.1. NCBI lineage: Eukaryota > Metazoa > Mollusca > Bivalvia > Myida > Dreissenidae > Congeria > Congeria kusceri. The sequence goes on along the minus strand of CM051033.1, from coordinate 25,103,224 downwards.
ATGATATGGTTCCAATATTTACAAAATACAATCATGGATGTACATAGAACAGTATAAGGAAATAAACGTGAACAAACACAATTAGGTACTCAATGAATTCTTAGAGATTATTCACCGGGGAAGCAGGGCCGGGAGGTCATATCGGCCAGGCACAGCAATATCGGCCCGAGAGCTTTAGCTCGAGGGCCTATGTTGCGACGCCGGGCCGATATGACCTCCCGGCCCTGCTTGCCCGGTGTATAAACTTTTTATTACATGTGAAAAATCAACAACTATTTGCAAACAATAACAGCCAGCGCTTCCCGTCGCCATCTCTCCAGTAGTTAAAATAATACTTGTTAAAAGTGTTAATATAAAACGATTCTCAGCGTTAATTACGACGTTTAATGAGCTTGTTCAATGCGCATCATATCAAAACATGATAAATGACGTCATTTCCGTATAAGACGACGCTATGAAATGGCGCCATTTAAAGAGATACAAAACAAAAGTGCCCGCGTTGCTTTGTGACGTCGATTGTTTCATTGACGACCACGTGCGTTAATTCGGTATATGGATTTTTGGCCCGGGATACGGATTTTCGGCCCGCGATATGGCACTTTCGGCCCGCCCCATATCGGGCCATGTGACCAGGCACTTTCATCCGTATTTGTTACTATTTATAGAAACACATGTAATCATATGAATTCATTGAGTACATAATAATAAATGTAGTAATAAATGCTACAATAACGTAATAATCCGAGTCTATATACTTAAGTGAGATATCAGGCTATTTTATCCATGGTAATTACTTAGTGGGCGAATCTTAAAGAGAACGAAATTTAAGATTTACCAACTTGGCTCATGGTTAATATATAGATTGAATGTTTCTACTTATGAAATATACACAAATCTTGTCGAAAACGAAATACTAGATTAGTTTATAATTTCACACTTTTAATTTTTTTTATTTTTTTTATTTTTTTTCCGTTCTATATATTTTATTTTCCTCGTCAATAGGTGTGTGAGGGTCGAGGGCATCCCCTTCCACACCGTACATCATGAGTATTGATAATAGTTCAACATGCATGATATATAATATTACAATGAAGACAAGTGCTCACAATTGCATATTAACAATAATATCATAATTGCTTAAACAGCAATATACAAATTGATACACATATTGAAATTTTGAATATACGGATAAACTATGCAAGTCACAATGTTCTTAACGATACAGATTTAACAAAATGTCCCATTCTTTATTTGTAGTTATTAAGTTAGAATCTAAATTGCAGAAGAAGTTCATTTCCTTCAAAATATGATACTGGATAGAAAAGAATGATCTTGCCGCGATAACGGTAGGTAATGTTTGATTCATTTTACAATTATAAATAAACCTTTTAGTGAGAAGGAATGTTAGATTAAGAGGACCACTTGTGTTTTTATGTCCTAACATGAAAGAGGGTGCATTTATGAAGTCAGCGAATACCTCAAAACATTCAAACAAATCAGCAATAAATTTTTTAACGTATTTACATTCCCAAAAAATGTGCTCAATTGTTTCCGACCTATCATGACAGAAAGAGCATTCAGCTGACGATTTATAATTGATTTTATACAAAAAATAGTTGGTACCAATAATTCGGTGTATAATTCTATACTGGAACCATTGTAGCGTAGAATCTTTGGTTATACAAAATGGCATACTCAAGATATGGTTCCAGTCTTTTAATTCAATATTTTCAAAAATGCTCGTCCATTTTGACATACAGACTGGTAAAGTGTCATTTGTTTTAACAATATTATACATGGGTTGGGTACCTTTTTGATATTTTAAAATGGATATCACTTGAAGGGGAACAAAAGGCTTAACAAAGTCAAAATCTGCAATCGTATTCAGAGCAGATGTTTTATCGAACAAACCATATTTCTTCAAGTATTTAGTAACTACATTAGTAATACCTATGTAATGCAAGTAGTTTGTATAGAAATTATATCTGTTACACAGTTCTTCATAGCTATATAATTCTAACCCATCGTTGTTTTTGATCAAATCGCAGATAAAATGCACGCCATTTTCAAACCATGTTTTGAGGAATACACTTTTATTACCGATCGTTATATCAGGATTATAGAATATTGGGATTTGTAATATGTATTTTATATTTAATGATTCTGCTTTGCGGAAATCAACAAACGATTTTAAAGTGTCTTTCCAAAAAGCATTGCCTGTTTTATTTATAAGGTTTTCTGGATAGTGAACACCACAGTTGTAAAGTTTTTGGGTGTCTATTATCATTTTTACAATATTAATCCATTTACCATTTCCTGTGATGATCCTTCGTATCCAAGAACATTTCAACGCAATTATAAATGAAAAGATGTCGACCATATTAAGACCTCCTTCAGTATATTCTTTAATAAGTACATTTTTGTTAATTTTTGAACTCCCATTCCACACAAAGTTTAAAAAGAGATCATTAAGCTCAACCAATATTCTATGTGGTGGATTGGGAAGTGAAACAAATAAATGGTTAAGCACTGGCAAAGCAATCGTTTTTATTACTTGTATCCATCCAATGGGAGTTAATATCCTTCTGGACCAGTTTTTAAGCAGCATTCTAATTCTATACAATTTATCCATATAATTAAGATCTATCATCTTATCAAGATCGACATGAAATGTTAAACCAAGCATATCAAAAGTATGCTGGTTCCATTTTAACTTCCATCTAGTTTTTATGCTTTCGGAACTGAATTTATGCTTCCCTATCCAAACTACTTTGGTTTTGTCGAAATTTACCTTTAAGCCAGAGCACAATGTGAAATGCGACAAATCATCTAAGGTTTCATTAAGGGATTCTGCAGAGCCATCCAGGAGTATAGACGTATCATCAGCAAATTGCGATAACTTATATTCAGTATTATCGATTTTGATTCCTTTGATTTTGGGATTTGCCCTGAGTTTAAGAGACAAAATTTCAGCGCATAAAATAAAAATATAACAACTGAGGGGATCACCTTGACGACAACCACGTTGTATTTGAAAAAACTCAGATAACGACCCACACTGCGTTACTGCTGAAATGCCATCCTTATATAAAACGTTAAACCATTTTTTCATGTCAGGACCGAAATTAAACAAGGAGAGTGTTTTGTTTACAAACCTCCATGACAAGGAATCAAAAGCCTTTTCAAAATCTATAAGTAGGAGAAGTCCGCGAATATTATTTTCCTCAGTGTATTTCAAAATGTCGTAGATTAGTCGAGTGTTTTCACCTATGAACCTGCCTTTGATAAAACCAGTTTGATCATTATTTATAAGTTTGTTAATGTATTTTTTTAATCTATTAGCAATACTTCCAGAACCAATTTTATATACAGTGTTTAACAATGTTATTGGACGCCAGTTTTTTTAAAATTGTCTGGGTTTATCACCCTTAGGTATGCAAGTAATGATCCCCTGTCGTTGTGTTATAGACAAAATGCCGCTATCGAATGCGTGATTTAACGCTCTACAAACAAACGTACCTAATTTGGGCCAAAAGACTTTGAAGAAATCAATACTAAAACCAGACGACCCAGGGCTTTTGTTGTTTGCCATGTTTTTTAAGACAAAAGAGGCCTCACTTAGTGTTATTGGCCGTTCTAATAGTTTTGACTCTTCATACGACAGTTTAGGTATGTCAATATTTGCTATAAAAAAAAAGCTATTAAAGTCATCATCAATGTTGGTATTGTCGTTATTTTGATACAATGTTTTATAAAACAAAGCGGTTTCGTTCAAGATATCAACCTGCTTGTCTAAAACAAGTCCGTCATCAGTTGTTAGGCTAGTGATAGTTTTTGTTGTATAGTTATATTTTTCGAGATTACAAAAAAGTTTTGATGGTTTTTCTCCAAATTGTATCCATTCGGCTCGCGATCTTATTATGGCTCCTTTTAATTTCTCTTCTTGTATTTTCATTAGTTCATCTTTTAATTCAAGTATAATTTGCACGTTACTCTCGGTCAACAATTTCTCGTGTTGTTCAATTTCAGCTTTTAATTGGTTTTCGCGCTTGTTACGCGATTTTGTTTTATACGAACTATATGAAATAGCTTTACTTCTTATTTCCATTAAAACTGTATCTAAAAAACTGTATGTCTTGGTCAGGTATTGTATCAATGTTATCTTTATTGTATACAGGTAACATATATTGTTTCTTTATTTCGGTAATTGTATCATTTATTGTGTTAATGTAGTTGATGTCGCTAAGAAGCATGTTATTATGTTTCCACAGACCTTTTCCGTGTTTAAAATCAGTAAATTTTAATGTCAACGTTACACTCGAATGATCAGATTGGTAACTGGGCAATATATTAATGTCGTGAAAAAACGGTGACAAAAATGACGATAAAAGATAAAAATCAAGCCGGGCTTGTTGTATTGGATTTGTTCTTCTCCATGTATATCGTCTAGACTTAGGATATAATATCCTAAAAGGATCTGTAAGAACACGATCTTCCATATTTTTTAAAATAAATTCTCTCGCATTTTTATTATTTATTGATTTGTAGTTATGATAATCTATATTTGGGTCTAGAACCAAATTAAAGTCGCCACAAATTAAGTAGGAGTCATTCCCAATATTGTCAATAATATCAAAAATATTGGTGAAAAATTCGGGACTGTCAGAGTTCGGTCCGTATATAGAGGCAAGTGTGAGTCTAGTTTCACCAATATTTATATCCAAAATAATATAGTTACCAAATTCATCATATTGTACATTATGTATTTTATACTCAAGTATTTTTGACAAAAGTATTGCTACACCACGCGAATTAGAAGAGCCATAACTTAGGAAACACTCTGATCCCCATTCTGAGTAAATGGTTTTAATCTGTTCGTTAATAAAGTGTGTATCTTGAAGGCAGTAAATATCACATTTTGTTTCTTTTAAGTATTGAAAAACTTGTAATCGCTTCTTTTTCCCCTGAATGCCTCTGCAGTTGACAGATAAAATTTTAAGCTCGCTCATAGATAAGCAAAACTAAGGAACATATAAAATGTAGCACTTGCATGCATAGTAACAACACAACATACCTTGTAGTACAGAACGGAAAAAGTACAAAATAATAATAGAAAAAAAAAAAACTAACATGAAAGGAAAAAAAATAAGTGAACATAATAAGGTATCTTTTTGTTAGGAAAATTAGAACCGAGTCAAAACAAATCAGTAAATGTTTTCATTAATAAGCTTATCACTAGGATTAATGAACAATGGCAACATCTGAAGATATCAATAAATAGCTATCAGTATTTAATAATATGTAGAGCTTTAATAACTCTATGTATTTGCTCTAGTGTAAATTATAATTTGTCTAAGTTTAGAGATATATTGAACATAATCTATATTATATATATATATATATTGTATATTAAATAGAAAAAAAATGTGCATTTGTCCCTGTTTACTTTATAAACAATAAGAGGAAACAAAAAGATGCAGACTTGTGGCAACAAGTGTTGTATTTTTTTTTACAAGAGATTGATACTTAAAAATATATATTGAACATAATCTATATTATATATTGTATATTAACTAGAGAACAGTGTGTATTTGTCCCTGTTTACTTTATAAACAATAAGAGGAAACAAAAAGATGCAGACTTGTGGCAACAGGTGCTGTATTTTTTTTACACGAGATTGATACTTAAAAATATCAATATTTACATACAGGATTTTACAGAATAAATCAACATTATATGTTATATATTAACTAGTAAAAATGTTGTATTTGTCCCTGTTTACTTTATAGACAAGAGGAGAAAAAAAAAGAAGCAGACTTGAGGCAACAAATGCTGTATTTTTACAAGAAATTGATCCTTAACAATATCAATATTTACATACAGGATTTTTATATGTATTTACTCTGAATAGATACAAAGTTTTACCAATATGTACATAATTTACAAGTATATTTTTTGTTTTTGTCTACGTTTATTTTATATAAAAAAGGAGTAAGCAAAAAGCTGAGTGGTAGCAACACAATGGTAGTTTATTACAGAAACTGCTAGACTTTAATCATCATTTTTTCATACTGATTTACTATAAGTGTTTTTACTAGTTTAAATAATCATTCAAAGTCAGAGATAAATTGAAAAATATTTACTAAAAAAGTTTTATCTATATCTACGTTTTAACAATATAGGTTACTATAATTTTCAATATTAAAAATATTATATATGTTTATATTATAAATTTTAACAAGTATAAATAGTTGTATTTGTCCATGTTTATTTAATAAATAAAAAGAGGGAACAAAATGGAGCATAGTGGTACTTCATACTGAATTACTATATGGATTTATTCTAATGTAAGTAGTAATTCAACCAAAATCAGAGATAACTTGAAAGATATCTACATCTCAGAAGTGGAGTTTTATCTAAATTTACATTTTAACAGCATTATTTATTTAATTTTCAATAATACAAGGTGACATATATATCCATATGATTTATTACACTTAAAAGTGTTATCCACTTACGAGATGCCATCATTTTATTACCATTATGTTTGAAAAGGGAAAAGGAGTTTTATAATTGTGTATGTGTTGCTATATATTTACAGAAAATTCCAAAAATTTGAGTGTCATGTTTTGTTACATAATGAGTACATTATGGCTATAAAATTAGAGTTGATCAATAATTTTGACTCAGGACGGATAAAGACTAAGACCAAAAGAACTAGCATTATAAAACTTTCAATGCAGGTCAACTATCACACAAGATTTATGCGCCTTTTCCACTTTTTGAATAATATCTGAAATTTTATTACTTTTAGCATAATCATTCACTTAACATTTTAATGAGCTTCGTATGAAAGCGAAAATGAAGCAATTTGGGTGAGAAGATGTTATTGGAAAAACAGCTTGTATTTGTTAAGTGGAGAATTATATTATTTTCACTTCACTACATTTAATACCTTCTTAAGTATGAACAAACACTGTGTAAAACAACAACATATTTTGTAAAGAAGGCATTTGTAGTGTTAACAGTCATATAAAGCACTAAACAAAAAGGCTGAAGGCGTGCAAATAAATAAAGAAAGATGACAACATAAAAACATCTATATAGACTACATTATCACTGTCTGTTGACATGACAAATAATGCTTAAAATAAACATTTGACATGTTTAAGGGCTGAAAAAACAACAACAGAAGATCGGTGGCTATATTAGTTTTTTAAGGATGATGCATTGTGGTCCTATATAGAAGTATGCATACAACAAAAATACAAGCGACTTATCCATGCACAAAAAGGTAATAATACATCGAGCCAAAAAGTCCTATTCTAGAGTGTCATAAGCAACAAAAAATGTACACTATTTACATACAGCCTCTTACATAAATAGCTGGAAGTGCACAGTAAAGTTAAATTAGTGCATTAACTGTCATGAATATACCTGAGTCTGACTATTTTGTTGTAATAAATGTTTAAAAACAACTAGCTGACCTTCTATTTACTATTTTGACATGTATGTTTTTACTACTCGCAGTGGCAAGTTTGTTTGAAAGGGAAATAACTTCGCCGATAAGTATTAAAAGTATTGCGCGGGCGTAGCTATGTCATTTAACACTTGGGTGTCTTAATAGCGAAAATAGATTTTTATTTTACAAAGACATCTCATTATGTATGCAAATTTTACGTACAACAATTTTTATTTACTCAAATATGTAATATTATTAATATATTTAGTATATAATTTATATTACATTTATTTATGTAAACTAACTACAAAGAAATTTTAACGGCTAAATGAGATCTAGAGGCGCTTACATATTATGCACAGCTATCTTAGCGTATATGGCTTATTTTTTGTTGGTGACACGTTTGCGGTTCGTCTGGGACGAGGCCCTGAGAGACTCAGAGTAGGATTTTCGTGGCCACGGCTTTGCTATCCAGTTTTTGTAGTCGTCAAATGTTATTTGAGTAGCATGCTGGTTTCCTTTGAAAACGGCGTAAATTTTGCCCTCAAAGGACCAGCATTTTTCTACATTTTTGGGGTCTTTCAGTCGCACTGACGCCAACACACTTGCGTTAAGCTTTGTTAGGTCCTCATTGACGAAGACGCCGGAGCCCTTGAACAGCTTTGCTTTTTTTAATATGTCAATTTTTGTTTGTCGCCTGACGAATTTAATAATGACGGGTCTGTTTTCTGTTGGTTTAAATTTTCCCAGCCGGTGGGCGATGTCTATGTCGCAGGGTGTAATTGGTATGCCGAGCTTTTCGTTCACTAGCCTGACTATTTTCTGTGTTACAATTTCTGAGGATTGTCGTTCTTGATCGTCTTGAACACCGGTCATTCTCAGGTTATTGCGTCGACTGTATTGCTCAGTGTTATGTGCAAATTCCTCGTTATGATCAGAAATGCCACTTTTTTCGGCTTGTAAGATTGCGTTTTGGTTTTTGAGTTCTTCAATTTGTTTATTTTTCGCTGTAATTTCCTTTTTTAAAAGCTCAATGTCATTTTTATGTTCGAAAGCGTTTCCCTCTAAGATTTCAATGCGACGGAGAACATTTCCTAGCAGTTTTTCTTTTAATTGTTCAATTGTTTCTTTGACGATATCTTTTATGAAACATGCATCTTCCTTTGTTAGAACTTTTGGATAGTTTATCGTTTATTTCGTCAAGCCTCGTCTCAATTTGTTGCACAGGTAAGTCATTGGTGACAGATGGTGCGCTTTTTACGAAGGTTGTCATTGTTTTTTGTTTTTTGGAATCGGGTTTAGGTTTTTTCTTTTTGTTGCTATTTTTAATGTTACTTTGAACAATTGTTTCTTCTTTTTCAAACACAGTGTTTTCCAATAAGCTTGCGTCAGCGTTAGTTGCTTCGCTGGCGGTTGATGAGTGTTGGCGTTTATTCATGTCAGTACTTTCATCGGAGCGCCGCGTTGATTATTCAAAGCCAGTACACTGATCGAACAATCACTACAGCTATACAGCTATACAATTGAATGTTTCTTAGAGCGGGTAATTATACATTTCATTCAATCGAGTAGTTCAAGCGTGACGTTTTTATTGTAAGTCATGCGTGACGATTGACCGATTTGTGTTGCCACTAAATAGCACACTTTTTACTATACCCCACCCTTTAATGTTAGAAATTAGATAGCGTTATTTCTCATAAATTGAAAGAACTGATTTCATACATACTTCTTCAAATTAAGTCCTTATATTCCATCAATTTCACAAGTTTTTCACACGCGATTACTGACTGTATATGCTATGAAATTAAAAAGAACACTACATTGTTTTTTTTTCGTACCGCTTGTTTTGACCGGAAGTAATTTAAATCTTTTAAATGTTTAAAGCGCGTTCGACACGGCATGTTTTACGTTGACGTAAGACATCTATATATAAAGGCGCATATTGTTTGGTTGTGTCCTCTGTCACCATCGTATCTGCGTTTGTGTCAGGAAGGAAGTCGAGTTACGTAGTAACGAGAGTCTATGAGAACTAAATCTCTCACACGCTGCGATCAGATGAAACTCGTTGTGGAGCCCCTTAGAACTACAATGTCTGCATGCAGATTCGGAAGTGGGTACGTGGGTGTTCACTAGGGCACGCACAGCTGCCGAGGCTTCCTTGGTTTCACGTGGTGTCTTTGCCGCGGACCAGAGACGGGCTGCCCTGATGTGTGGGTGGACGACACTGAACCGTGAAAATCTGGATCCCCGGTGAAGCGTAATGTCCATTGATCTACGTGATATTGACGGTCCGCACTGTTTGTAATACGTTTCCATGCTAGTTTAGAGGGCATTATAGCAGATTCACAATATGCAATGTATTAGTGAGTAAGTTTATATTTTTTCCAGTAATGCGTATATGTCGGGTAGGAAGCCTTTCTGCGATGATTTGCCGCGAATATTAAACAGTGCAAGTCTGTACTCGAATAGATGTTTAGTTAGATATTTAGTGTTCATACAGCACAGTTTATGAAAGAACATAAGTTTTCTTGCGTCAATTGGTAGCCATCCTACTAGGCTTAATGACATGTAATTTCTAGTGCGAGTTGGCAAATTTTGACAAAGTTTAGCGCTAAGTCTGAGAAATCGTTCTAGTCTCATTACATCATTGTTCGTGAGCGATGACCATAGTTCTAATCCGTACAAAACTGTAGGGATAGATACTTTTTCTACCAGGGCAGCCATTTTCAGCGGATTTATGTCGTATGGAGTTTCCCTAATTGTCATTAGGGAAAATACAGATGCGCGACCTTTTCGTATTCGTGAATCAATAGCATGTGAAGACTTCAGCGATTTATGAAGTGTAATGCCCACGTGTTTTCCAGATTCGGCGGGGCGAAGTATTTTGTCGTAGATTTCACAGATGTCTGAGGCGATGCTCTGTCCTTTTCGTAGACTATATAAACACATTTGTCTTCATTGAGCCGATATCCCCAAGTTGTAGCGTATTTCGTCACGACGTCAAGTTGGCGTTGTAGCGATTGGGCGCTGCATTAAATGAGCGTAAGATCGTCTGCTAGGGTTGGATTTCCGGTGTAAAGGTGACCGGTGGTGGATCCATGGCCTGATGACTCTAGATCGCATAGAAGCTTGTCTATAAACAGGAGATACAGCCACGTGGATAGGACTCCCCCTGTCTGACGCCCTGCCGCACCTGAAATGGCTTCGATAGTACTCCGTTAGCACATACGGCGCTTTTAATGTCGGTATAACAGTTTATTAAAGTTCTCAGCGTAGTGCCTTTAATACCGAATTCATGGAGTTTTATAAATAATGTGAAGTGCAGGACGTTGTCAAATGCACCGGAAGTGTCCAGCAGCGCTACATGTGAGGCGGAATCGTATTCCAGATTTGAATATACGCATTCTTGTAGGTTAAATGACACAGTTATAGATCCAAGTTCTTTTTGATAGGCATTTTGCTGACGGTTAGGAAAACCTTTTTCGTTGTCGATGCACCATTTGCTTATCCTTGCGTGAAGTAATTTTTCAAAGAGTTTATATATCACCGCAAGTAGTGTGATCGGGCGATAGCTGCTGCATTTATTTTTCGGTTTACCTTCTTTGTGTATTGGAATAATTATTCCGAGCTTACATCCAGATGGAACGTAACACGTTTGAAGCATCATAGTAAACAGTGTTTTATATAGACACGAAGACACTCGCCGCCATATATAATGTGCTCGTTGACGATTTTGTAGTGTCCCGGTGCTTTTTTTAATTTAAGGGTTTTTACGATTTCCGCAATTTCATCGAATTAAACATCTTTTGTGAGGCACTTTTCCTTGGAAATGTCTCTTGAATATAGAAACGCGTGTACCTTTTTGTCTAATTCTGCATGAAAATCAGTATCATAATCGTTTGAGTTTTTGGGAGTAAAGACTGTTGCATAGTACGAGCTAAAAGTACATGTAATGTCATTGGGATTTTTGATTTTACATTTGCGAAAAAATAGGCATGTTTGCGTGAGATAATCAAGTGATGATGATGATGATGAGGAGGAGGAGGAGGGGGAGGATGATGATGATGAGACACAGATTCATATAGGACAAATAAAAGCTCATCGCCGTGTATCTCAGATAGAATTTACAATAAACTACCCACAACCAAAAAATAAACTTTAGAAATAACGTGTTTAATCTGCAATAGAGTTTTGACTGAGACAAACGCGAGTTTTCATTTATATTAATTATATATTTTACTATTAAAAGTAACAAATTTGTACAGGAAGAGCTTCAGTAACTGCCAGCAACAGTGTCAATACAGGAAATTCCGGTTATTGGCACGGAGTGCGAAATAACTCGCCAAAACGGATATGCATGTTAAGTTCTAGGAATAATTTTTAAATATTAAAGGACACAAGGTATTGTAATTTATTTTTAAAGATTTGATCGTTCAAATAAATAAACAGAAATAAATAATTTTAAAGAAGTGTTATTTCCGCGATCTGTACCCGTGGTCTGTCAACAAAGCAACACATGTATAATTTGGACATGACTAATAATATGACGTCATGTATTAATGACGTAGACGCTCGCGCTTTTCCGTGTTCTTTGGGGGTGTAAAGGTAATACATTATTTCAGATGATAATAGAAATGGTATATAATCACGTATTAGTAATCGGCAAAATATGTGAGCTCATGCAAATACAGACGTGTCTTGCCAATAACCACTTCCGGCGAGGCTTTTGCCATATATTACGTTCTAAGTAATGTATACATTTGTCGCGTTATGTGCTTTGGGTCAATTGTGAGGTCCGGGCTCCAAAAAAACTATTGAAACTCCAAATGCTTTGTATTGACCGTTCCAAGGCGGTTACCCCAGTTTTATTATTTTTGTTTGTTATAGTTTGCTGCGTATTTTTGTGCTGAGTCTTGTGCTTTGGTGCTGTTTTCAGAGTGATTGGCAATTGGTCATATGTTTTACGACCAAAAATTATATAAATGTCGTCTCTTGGTCTTCACACATAACCGACTAGACAACAATATGACTACGTATATTAAATAAAAAATAGGAAAAGAAAAGTATGCTTGTAACCACGGCCATAATTTACCGAATCAACACCACCACCATGTTATTGCAGAATGGTTAAGGGCATACATAAATTAACATACGGCCATGCACGTGACTGGTTATCATGTTTTACCGTATAGAAAACAACAGTTATACTACTACTACTACTACGACTACTACTACTACTACTACTAAACTACTACTACTACTACTATAGTAGTAGTAGTAGTAGTAGTAACTACTAGTAGTAGTAGTATTTCCACTACTACTATTAATATTACTAATACTTCTACAACAACTACTACTTCTACTATTACTTCTTTCACTTCTTCTACAACTTTATATTAACAACACTGTTCAAAATCAGCACATTTGCACTTATTCACTTTTATCAGTACAGCAATATCTTATTGGCAACTCCTGCGAATATAGTTAACAAATATTTAAATATAGGTCCCTTTAAAAACTGACTTATGGTGTGTGTTGCATTGACACAATATTTCATTCAACATTTATAAGAAAAAAAAATATATGCGTGTTATGTTTCATGTATATTTTCGTGCCTATAATTCGTCTGACACAAGTCAAAACAGAACGTGCAAAGGTTTTATACGTTCCGGTTTAAAGATTCTACATAAATACTAAAGATTTTATAATTTACCGAGTTATCAATATTGCAACGTAAGTTGCATTTAAGTGACATTTATTTAATTAATTAGAGTTACTCGACGGCAAGTTGTTGGCATATCTGATTGTTGATATGATTCACACCTGTACATTTGGTGCATGTTTTGTAGTATATTGCGATATTATTTTGTTATTGTTATATTATGTCAAACTTTTTATGATTTAAAGCCCTGTAAGGGCGGTTTCACAATGCACTCTATCAATCTTATTCATATTCACTTTAGTTTCTTCTGCTAAAAAGTGCGAACTATCTGGGTTGAATCATTAATCGGGAGTTTTCGCGCATTTTCGACGTTTCACTACCTCTGTTCAGAGCAACAAACAGCACACTGCATTAGTTTCTATCCAGAATTTGGTTATCATAAATAACAAATAATCTGACGTGGAAATAGAAAATCATCAAAATGTTACAACCCGCTGTTTTGATTAACGGTGTGAATTGCTGATTGGTTTCGAGCGCGCATTTCTTTTCGCGCATTTTGTTTGTATTATCAATTTGAAAAATGTGCTGTTTCTGGAGTTAACAATAATCATGAGTAGTTTATCTCGAGGAAAACGTGTGGTAAGTAAATATTTTAATATTTTATATTCATATTATGTTTTGTGTTTATATTTTTAATGCTGCAAATACTCATTTTGGCAAGAAATATATTTTACTGCAGCGAGTGGATGCCATCATTTTGACCAACGTATCTTTTCAAACATAATTTTAATATGAAACGTAAAAAAATAAATTATGTCATGTCGTTAAAAGTGTATGTTTTGTCAATGAAATGAATATATAATTTTTCATAAAATCGCATATTTTATACATGAATATTTAAAAAATGTGATTTAGCTTCACAATAACGTGCTTTACATACGTAACTAGAAAATAATTGCGTAACTGTATTATAATGCAATATGTATTTAATTTATTAAATTATTTTAAACACATAATCATTTTTTCTTTGATGCTCCTAATACACAACTTACTTTGTTTGTGCGACAGTCACGTTATATTAAAATACTAGCCTGTACCATCATTCAGGTACAGACATTTTAATAACTATTAAACACGTACAATCTTTAATGGATTGGCAGCACGTGCTAATGGCCTTTTTATTGCTGTATTTGACAAGGCACAGCTAGTTGTAATAGTTTCAATAGGTTCAAGGTGTTAATTTAAATGATGTTTAGATCGTGTTCTGTTACAAACGCTTTAATTGTTTTAATGTTAGCCAAAAAAACACATATTATAGTTAATTTCTATGAATTGTCATTGGCCTTTTTTCGTTATGCTGATGTTTCTTAAAATGCTCATTCTTGCAAAACATGCACTATTGCGAACACAATATGTCATTCCGTTTTTACACATATCACAGTAGCTACAAGTAAATGCCAATACAGAATTTTCGTCCGCATTATGGTCAAACAATTCATGAGATGTTGACTATATCTATTGGTAGTCGTATGAAGTAACCTTTAAAATAGAACACCTCAGATCCAACACCGTTTTAATAAATATATTGCATTATGTGCAGCGCGTGTTTACACGTCGATATTGTACATACTCGATACATGTGTGTTTCATCTAGATAGCATTGATGTCATATTTTATTACTATTCTACATTCCAATAAATATCATTATCTTACAGTTACAGGCAAGTTTAGAAAAGCAGACTTCAGAAAAGGTACGTGCTTTACATTTATGGATACGTATGAATGAAAGTTTTGGTCTCGTTTACAAACTACGTTGTTTGGGATTTAATATGTTGAATTTCATTCAAAAATGTTTCTATTCAACCTTTAACGGAGTAATTAACCATTGTAGTGGGATTTTAATAGGTTTTAATAATATTAATGGTGATCATTACACACATTTATGAAAACAAATGCTTCAGGCTCGGAGACTTGATCCGGATAAGGATGCAAAGTTTTGGACAGACATAGGACTTGACAAAGACGGGTTTGAAGTTAGGCAAGTTTCGGAGTTTGTGGGTAAGTTATGATACATTTATATAAATCTTTTTAAGCTGCCTATATTTGCATAAAAATAACGTTACTTTCTACTCTCCCCTGCATTATTCACAAAATCATAATAAAGCATATGTTTTGTCGAAATTGGGAACACACTTTATTTACATAGAAAATTGCGATCGTATTTGTCAGAAGAGAGATATATTACAGACACAAAATTCAACATTGCATCTATGTAAAATTGTATCTAAAATAGTTACAAACTATCGTTGTTCATTTATAAAGGAAAAGGGGTGTTTACCACTAAAGCGCTTACCAAAAGGACAGTTTCTCTTTGAATACGTCGGATAGCAAGCATTCGGAAGAAATAGAGGTACAAATGTACATAGCAGAAAAAGACAAAACCACGAAAAATAACATTTTGAAAAAGATAAGAAACCTTGGAAACCATCAGCACAATGTGAATGTAATTCGTGACAACAAGGGCACATTGGCTCTAAAATACAGACCGACAGAAGAAACAACAAAACAAGAATACCTTCCATGTGAATTCTGTTATGGATACTACAAATCATCGGAGTTGTGGAAACATGTCAAAAGATGTTCATTATCAACAAACGAAGCTAAAAACAGAAGAGTTATACAGTCCAGTCGATTGCTGTTACCTGTGTCCAGTTCTACGTCCGAAGGGCTACGTTCAGTACTGAACACTCTCAGCTCTGATGACGTATCGAGGATTGTGAAAAGCGATTCTTTAATTCAGAAATTTGGAGAAAAGGGCTGTATGAAACATGGACATGATACAGAACAGTTTCGTATGCTAAGAAATAGTATGAGGGAAGTTGGGAGATTACTTAAATGCCTTCGCCAAAACACAAACCAACCGAATGCAACATTGGACTATTATATCAATCCTGCTCAATTCAAAACTGTT
The DNA here is from genome assembly GCA_027627225.1 of Congeria kusceri. NCBI lineage: Eukaryota > Metazoa > Mollusca > Bivalvia > Myida > Dreissenidae > Congeria > Congeria kusceri. The sequence goes on along the minus strand of CM051033.1, from coordinate 25,087,129 downwards.
GTGACTGCAGCAAAGGAAGTATCTGGTTTCTCCACCAAGGACCACTTTTTTAAAACGCCATCACTGGCCCTTAAACTTGGTCACTCTTTAAAGAAATGTGCCAAAATACTAGAAGGTCAAGCCCTGGAATCAAGCGATGACGACCTTCTGAAAAAGGCCACTGCATTTTACAAACTGTGCGAGCTGAACTGGTGTGATGAGGTATCGACGCATGCTTTAAGAACCCTCGGAGAAAACAAACGGAACAAGGTAAAACTTATTCCACTGACGAATGACGTTCAGCGTCTGAATAAGCACATACGATCAAAGGGGACAGATGCATACAACGCGTTAGATGCGAATAACAAAGATGCAGCAGCATGGATGGACCTGTGTCAAACATCTCTCGCTCAAATTATTTTATTCAACCGGCGACGACAAGGGGAAGCATCCAAGATAAAAATTGTGGATTTTGAAGCACAACACAGCGGTGTGGAGGATGATATATTGACTTCGCTGTCGCCACTTGAACAAAAGTTATGTCATGTGCTCAAACGCATCGAAATTGTTGGAAAACGTGGGAGGACAGTTCCTGTGATTTTGACACAAGAGGTCAACCTCTGGATAGAATTGCTGATCAAGACGCGAGCTGAAGTTGGAGTTAATGCCCAAAACGAATTTCTCTTCGCACGACCCTATTATGGATCACTTGGCCATATACGGGGATCCGACTGCTTACGAGAGTTAAGCGAAGACTGTGGGGCTGACCGTCCGAAGTTACTACGCTCAACAAAGTTGCGTTTCCAAATTGCCACCCTTTCGCAAATCCTTAACCTTAAGGATAATGAGCTTGACCTCCTTGCTGACTTCTTAGGACACGATATTCGAGTCCACAGAGAATATTATCGATTGCCAGAACATACTTTGCAAGTGGCAAAGGTATCCAAGTTGTTGCTGGCAATGGAAAATGGTCAGATAAGAAAACAAGCCGGCGTCAGTCTGGATGACATTGTTTTTGATACAGAAGAAGGTAAAATCATTATCTTACAATATCAATATATAATACTGCATTTTACCGCAATATATCGATTTCTAGATTCCAATTAAGACGAGCATGCAAACATTCATTAACATTGCTGAGCTGATCAATAAAATGCAATACATTATGTCATATATCGCATTACGTTATTTTCATTTTAGAACTTGACGTGGAAATTGATGATAATGAAGACACCGATGTGGATGAAGCAGAAGAAGATAAGGAAGAAAAAAAGAGAAAGGGTAATTATTATGTATTGTAATTTTGAAGCAATATGTTATTGCGGTGTTTACTTTGAGTATGCATTTACTTGTTCTACTACATTCAAAACTTCTAGTTGAAGTTTAGTATTGCATATTTTGTTATTTCAGAAACATCAGATGCCCTGCAAATTACAACTGGGAAGCCTGTTCGAAAGAAACGAATGATGGAAGGTAAACGATTGCCGAGAACTGCGTTCTTTATTAAATATCAGTGTAGTCCTGACACAGTAACGATTTGTTAATTGTGTGTCAATGCGACACTGCCTTCTGATGTCAAATTTCAGCAAATTAAGTTAGTAGTACGGATAAAACATTAAAAAATACATTTATTATTGTAGATAAAAATGAAAAAAAAAAAAAAAATCCTATCCTATCGGCGGAAATCTGACGGAATGCTGCCCTTAATTAAAAATAAACATTTTCTTTGGAAAACGAATCAAAATCCACTCATCCAGTATATACGTGCCACATACATTTATTTAACTGTGACTTCTACACAATAATATTTCTAGTCCACTTTGCAAACTGTATCTTCTTCTTAATGTAGATGAAGAAAGTGATGACGAGCCTGTACAGCCAAAGAAAAAACGTAAGTCAAGCCGCATTTAAGCGTTTACCGATCGCGTAAAACAGAACTCGGACAAAGCTGACGCATTATTGATTACTTAATGCACTTGACGGAAATTAAGTATACATTAAAATCAGTTGGTTGAGCAATAACTATTTGACAATTTTCAGATATATATATATATATATATATATATATATATGTAATCGTGACCATAGGGCGAAGTGTATTAAAAACCAGTACTATGGCGAAATTTTCTAACTTCTTTAAAATAACTACGTCTCAAATATAAATGCACTTTTAACACAATTTAAACTTGTACATTAGCAGGAAAATAAATCTTTTTTTCTAATATTGACTCTTCATTGGTGAAAATTTGAATTGATCCTTTAGGCCTTAATTCTATTCGACTTCGTTTCGATACTTGGGAGAAAGGGACTTGATGCGGAAAAACACGTTCTTCCGGTTTGCTTTCTTAATTAGACTGCGATACATAAATATGAGTTTGCATTCAATGAATAAACCGTTATGAAAATATGTGTGGAAAAACTAGATAATATAATTTTAATATGTACATATTTTTCTCAACAATCTAATTATATTTACTTCTTTTTCACGCGTGTATTTGATGAAGTGTATTTATAGAGTTCTAAAAATATAAAATGTATATTTGATATATCTATAGACTTAGGGGACCTCGAATATTAAAATACCAAATGTTATTATCTTTAAATAATTGACTCGTGTTGGCTTGTTCTCCATTACCATATAAGAATTGCAACCGAACTGTTCATTTGGAAAATTTTAACCACGCGACCGTGAGCGTTCTACATGTGTTCGCCGAATAGACATTCCTTTCGGGTGCTCTGATTGTCTTTTTAGAAGTATTATGTTGGGTTGCAGGACACGCATCGTCTGTGAACAAATAACGTTTAATTGAAAGTAATAATGATTCATTTTCCGTAGTATGGATAGCATAATAGTGTCTGTATAGCTAACGGTATTGTGTGTACGATTTCTGTCATTTCCAGCATTGAGTTGTTTTCTGTAGTTTTTACCTCAAGTTTGATTCTGTATTGTTGATCGTGTCATATTTCCAGCATTATGTCGAAGTGTAGCGCTTACAGCTTGTAGAAAATGCGAGTCAGTGATATTGTTACACCCCAACAGGTGTAGGTGTCTGCTGTTTGTCTGAACAATCATTTTTTGAAGCACATCCTGCTCCGATTACATCTTTTGGTACTATATTACTTTAGATATATTGTAATACTTGTAAGTATAATAATTATGTTAATGTCTGGAGTTTTTTGTGACATTTGATGCTACACAAGCAGTATTAAATTGAAATAACTCCATGACAAATCCCGAAGAATTGTTCTCAAATATATACCTCAAATGTATCAACTGACTAGCTTTTTCAAATTTTCTACGTTATTTTCCTTTCTTTATTCATGTATTCAGTAACAATGTAAATAGATATGATGGACCACATTTTCCGACTGCATATATGTCAAAGGTGGGTAAAATGATACCTATTTCGTCCATAAAGTCAAACATTTCACATTTTATTGCGAAAATTGAGATCGGTGTTTTCATTGGGTCATGAAAGAAAACTATCCGGTTTAAGTGCTTTGCATTTTTAACCGCATTTTGATATCATCTATTCCTAAACAGTCTGATTTTTCTTCAACCATTAGTTTCATAATATCAGGTTCGTTTCTGAAACTGGGTTGATGTATCTTCAAGGTGTTATTTTAAAAGCAGGTAAAATATCTATTGGTCAGTGTTTGGGCAAATGTTTTTTTTTGTTTATTTAATTCACCATTGTTGTTTGTTAAAAGTATTTATTTGGTTGTTTATCCTACAGCAACGGGTACATTCAGTTTTGACTTGGGACAATAAGAACCGCATATGCGCCCATGGGCATATACAGTACATGTGGTATGTTTTTTTTTACTGTGCAGTAAACAAATATGTTAGTTTTAGTTCTCTCTTAATATGCAATCTGGACACAACTTTCTCTCAACATTTAATATAATTTTATTAAAAGAAGTACTTACTTACGTAATATAAATAGACATGGTAAACTCCACACGAGCTTATGCCATGGCGGTTCTTGTGTCGTGCATGCGTCTGTTCGAGAGTAAACTTTTTCTTAAAATGACATCTCTTCTGAGACCAGTGGGCCAATTTTGATGACACTTCACAGAAATGTTCCTTGGGAAGTCATCTATGAAAGCTGCCCAAAGGGTTCCACTCCGTTGATAAACATGGAAGCCAGGGACTATTTTTATTTATATGACTATATTGAAAACTTTGCAAATTTTCTTGACAGAAACCACTGGTTGGGTTTCCAAATAATTTCACAGAAATGTTCCTTGGGTGTAATTCGATACCCACTCAGGTTGTTTTTCTTTATGTTTTTTTTAATTCAAAATTCTTATAATGTAGTAAATTATTCAAACGTTATATATTGTATACGCCTTTATATTGCTGATTTCTGTAACATAAAAACATTTAAATTGCTGAAAGGATCACTTTGTGTTGACATAGTCCCTTTAAGTATAAAATGACATGTTTATCATGTTGAAGCAGGATTTGGCTAGTTTAATCAAACCATGGTGGTACAAAATGACACAAATGTTGGAAATGAATAATTTAGGCTTCGTTATTACATTTTAAGATTGTAATCCTGTCATGATTAATCTTACAGACACATGATATCTTCCCGGTATGACTGCCGAATAAATGGGTGCCTAGGTGACACAACACATTAACCATTGTGTTAGATGAGAAAGTGTTGTACTTTTCATTGATGAAATAAAATTTGTGAATTGCTTTGATATACTAATAGTTAAAAAACATGGTTATGATAGAGGAAAAGCACACTGGTTTTGCAAAAACAAATGCCCTATGTTTAAGTTCTTCATTGTCTGCACAGCAGGTTTTTTTTTGGGGGGGGGGGGGAACAAGTAATTTCCTCAAAGAACCCACAAGTCACAATAACAACAATTGCCGCGAGTGTGTAATTCACCTCATGAATTGAATTAAAGACATTTAGCTCAGCTGGGAGTGCATTAGCCATGTAAAACTTAAGTTTATCCGTTTGTACGGTTGCACAGTGGCCAAATTTGCATTGTTAAATGCCCCTTGAAAAGTTTCGGGGGAGCGCACAGTTGACGCAATTTCAGGGTCGTAGCTATCTATATATTCATGTGGATTCGCAATATTGTTTCAGTTATGCAGACCCCCCAGACCCCACCCTACTATAGGATTTTGAAAAAAAATGTGAATACGGTGTATTATGAGCATTACTAGATACATTGTACTTATGAAGTAATGAAGTAATGATAACTGACAACAGATTTATTTACTTCGAACATTTTACTCTCGAGTAGAGCTGAAACAAACACAGTCTTATTTTCTGTCCTTTTTGCAAGCTAAACTGCACAATTACACTTTCAATGTCAATGTCTATAATTATGTCAGTACACAGTAGGTTCTTAAACTGATCGGACTTACTTTTAAAGGGTAGGTGTAAAAATATATATATGTGACCTGAAATTTAGTAGAATTATGCCCCTTTTCGTAGTTAGAAATTCAGGTTAAAGTTTGCGTGCAACAACTCCATATTTCTTTATCTACTACAGATATTCAACTGAAACTTCACACATGTCTTCAGGGTCATTATGTAAGGTCATTGACCAAGGTCGTTAACTCTGACCTGCAATTTAGCAAAAATTTGCCTCATTCAGGTTAAGGTTTGCGTGCAACAGTACAAACATATCGAGTGTGCTGTCCTGTGACAGCTCTTGTTAATAATCAAGCTATTAACTATGCCCCACATCAAAGATGGCAGGGTATATTGGTTTGCTAATGTTGGTTGGTTGGTATTAATATTCGTTTCCGCTCAATTAGTCCAACAATTTTCATCTTATCTTCACCAAACTTCATGAACATGTTTGTGGGCATAATATCTAGGCCAAGTTTGATAATGAGCCAAACTTTATGAAAACGTTTGTTATAAAATATCTCAGTCAAGTTCTTTGCAAAGCGCAATAATCAGCTAAATCGCACTCGAGTTATGGTCCTTGAATTATTTGATTTTGGCCCTTTAAGCCGTTTCGACTCTTTCACTCTCAAGTCCAACAATTGTCATCTGATCTTCATCAAACTTAGTGGAAATCTTTGTGACCACGGTGAAGTTGGATAATCAACCAAATCGTTCAAGTAACTGTAGAGTTATGGCCCTTTGATTATCTAGAATTAACTTTTTTAGCTGTTTCCGGTCTGATCTTAACCAAACTTGAATAAAATGTCTGAGATTATAATATCTTAGACAAGTTTTATGATCATCTAAATTGCCACAGGAACCGCAGAGTAATGGCCCTTTATTTAACTAAAACTGTACGTTTTAGCAATGTTCATCTTATCTTCACCAAAATTGATGTTTATGCCCCCTATTAAAGATTGCGCGGTATTGGTCTAATAACCAGCCAAATCGCTCCAGGTTTTGTGGAGTTATTGCCCTTGAATGATATGAAATTGGTCTTTTTAGTTGTTTCCGCTCTCTATATCCAGCAATGTTCATCCAATTTGCAGAAGTGCTAAGCTGGTACGACAAGGAATCATGTGCAAGAACTCTAGATCTCTAGGTCAAAGGTCAAGGTCACACTTAAAAGTCAAAGGTCAAATATACGAATATAAGCCATAGACCTTGTCCGGTGTATAATTTTGTCCAGCAGGGTAGGAGGGTTAACCCTAACCCTTCGAATTACTTTTCAGAAGTGATAAGCATTCTGAGGTGGTATGTCACATGCAAGAACCAGATACCATGATCCAAGGTCAAGGTCACACTTAAAGGTCAAATATATGTATTCATGTTAAAATTCATGTTAAGAGTCAGCATTTTCAAATAACTTGGTAAAAGTGATATAAGACAGTGTGTCGCGCTTTAAGCTAGGTCCACGGTCAAGGTCACAGTTTAAGGTCAAAGGTAAAAAAAAAGAATTAATACTCTGTCTGGAGGATAATTTTGTCTGACATGGACATATTTTCAAATTACTTGCCAGAAGTGTTAAGCATGATGAGATGGTGTGTCGCCCGCAAGAATCAGGTCCCTAGGTCCAAGATCAAGGTTGTACTTAAATCCTAGATGCTAGGGTGCGTTGCTTGAAGTGTTCGGTAGCTAAGTGAATGGCTAATCTCTCAATTATCCGGCCGTTATTTTGTAGGTATTATATAATCACTATAAATAAAACATGGAATTAGTGCATGTTTCTTTTGTAATGATTTTATCTTTTCTGCACATAGTATACACATTATATACACACTTTTACAGTATCATCTTAACTTTAAAAAAATAAATGAAGGTTTCTTTTAACATACATTTATCTGCATTTATTTTTTGGTAACGTCGTATACAATCACCAAAGTTAAATGCATTTTATGTAAAACAAGAGCTGTCAGAGGACAACGCTCTATAATTTTCAAAGTATTTTAGTTGGTACGTATTTTGGGAGTGGAAGGGGTATAAATTTGTTGAAATACAAAACTGAGTTATGGTAATTATTTCATCAAATTAATGTTTCAAGTGAAAACCTTTTGTAGTTGATAGCTTGTGTAATTTTGCAGATATAAGAGTTTTGAATATAAACTTTAATCAGAAAATCTATGTGAACTGGGTTATAGGAAACGTTGCTTCTGATGCTGGAGTTGATGACACAATATATTCCAAGTTTCCAGTGAATAACTTATGTAGTTTTGCAGTTAAAAAACTTTTAAATATAAACAAAATTTAGACATGTACACCGTCGCTATTAGGAAAGCTCACTTAGTATTCGAACAGTCGAGCTAAAAATGACAAAATATGATACCTAAAATGCACAAATAACTGATAGTGTACTTGAATCTCACAAATCACTTGTATTGTGCTGTTCGAATAAAAACACGGCCTATAAATTAATTTATTGTACAAGATAAACCTAGCTATGCGTTCTTCTACCATTTGCTATCTTTTAAAAAATGGTAACATATTTTAACATGACGTAGCATCAAAAATAACCAACAGCCATCGTGCAGCCAACCACCAAATGACAGCTTAGATATGGTACTTTCATAACAACACTGTCCCGAATATGCCTGCTAGGGGTGGGGGGAGCAGGGTCTACTGTATGCGTAAAGTCTGATAGACCCTGTCCGGATGATAATTTTGTCCAGCAAGGAAGGCGTTTCAAATAAATTGGCGGAAGTGTTAAGCATGGTGTAACGCTGAGTTTTGAGAACCAGATCCCATGGTTCATGGTCAAGGTCACACTAAAAGTTCAAAGGTAAAATTATATTGATGAGCGTGCAAAGCCAGTCATTTTAGGGCCTATTTGGGGCCGAACTTTGGCCCCATTCTCCTGCTTAAAGAGTGTATATTTTCCCCCAATATTTACCTTTGAATTACGCTCAGAATATAGGATTTTTTTAAAATAGACCAAAATTGAACAAAAACTAATTAAGATAGAGGAATTTTCATAAATAATCCCAGCAGTTTTTATAAGCAGTAAATAAAATCTCACACATATAGAGAAACACTTTCTACTATATACTTGAGACTAAAAAGACATACAAACATTACATTGCCACACAATTAACATACTTTATTGTTATTGCAATTGATAAAGCAGCCAAGTTATTTCACAAAATGTCACATACTAAGGGTTTTTCTGTCGATCAAAAAAAGTCACCAAATCGTGAAACAAACGAGGCGACAGATTTTTTTCTATGTGGCGAAGATCACAAGATCAGCTGTAAATGTTTTTGATTGATTAAAACTGTATCTTATCGATAACGTTCGTGTTTTGTTTACCTCTGACAGGTATGACTTACAGAATATTGCAGTATACCAACCATATAGGATGAAAAAGGATCATATATAGACCCAAATACTGCCCGTATGCAGCCCATATTGAACCCATATAGGACCCATATGCAGCCAATATAGTGCCCATATAGGCAGCCCATATGGGAACCATATAGGACCCATATTCAGCCCATAGGGGCTGCCCATATGGGTCCCACATGGTTCCAGGTTGCAATACCCATGTGGGACCCATATGGGTCCCATATATTTTGCTTGCTGGGGTCATTGTATTGTTTACATTTAATAATTTTGTTAAATACAATAGTATAAAACGCACACATAAAACATCGTTCAACGAAATCAGCAATCAGGAGCTGTGCTTCTTAAGTATTTTTTGAATTGCTAACAACGCGCATTCACTGCGAAACGTTTTCCGGTTAAAATTACGCAACGCAAAATTGAAGATACCTCAACATTTATAAATGGATTTGCTTAATCGAAAGGTACTGGGAATGTCCGGAAAGACAGTACTAGCAAAAGCAGTGTTAGAAAAGCATTCTTTGCCGGGTTAAACCCATTAGATATATTATTAGTTTAAAAACGATATATTTATTTTTTCGCCCGAAGCATGGATTTGACGACCATATAGATAATATATTTTCCAAAAATAAAGAAAAATATATTTATCTTTACAACGAACTTAATACCGTTTCAAATATTTGTGTAGGTAATACAGTATGTCCATACAAAAATCCAATATGATTGCATAAATAGGTCATTAGTAATTAATTACGAGAATTAAGTCACCGGCACCTTAATGGTCGCGGTCGCCTTAAGTCTTCTTTGTTCGACAATTTATTCGCCCTATGGTCACGATTACATATATATATATATATATATATATATATATATATATATATATATATATATATATATATTTATATATATATTTATTTATTTATTTATTTATATTTATATAGGTATGATTTAATGGAGTGATGTAACTTGTATACAGTGCAGGTTTGCATACGACAAAACATTGTTTTATCATGTCCATATTGCAAATAAAGATATTTGTCCAGTAATATTATTTTAGTCATTGTTTTTTTCCAGAAACGAACGCAGTCAAACGCCCGTGGTCAGAAAGTGAAAAGGCCGCTGTTTTAGGTCATTTCACCATGCATATTGCTAGGGGAAAGCTTCCAGGCAAATCAGAAATTGAAAAATGCAAACAAAGGTTTCCAGGTTTGGAGAGAAGAACGTGGAAAAACATCAAGGACTTCGTGAGAAATCGAATGGCTTCTGAAAAAAACAAAAAACTGTTTTAATGATCATGATGTTGAAAATCTGAAACATTGTCAAATGGTCAGTCGTGATAAATTAAACTCATTTATTCGTTTTGTCAATATCAATTTTAAGCATTCTGTTCAGTAAAAAAATTGAATCCCTTGAAGTATTTCGATTTTATTCCGATAAATTTCTGAGAGCACTTACATTTTATGTACATATAAACAACCAATGATCGAAGTCTTTGTGTGTAAATTCCACAATGTGATTTCAAATGTATGCACTATTACACAAAATTATAACATTGGAAACTGTAATACCCGATTGCAACAAGACCATTTACATGTAAAATGTTAGTTTCTTTATAATGTGTGTCTTTTGTGTTTTTTTATTTTTACTTTTGTAGGTAAACTAACATGATTGTTATACTTATTTTACTACAATGAATAGCAGCGTTAGAAAATGTATGGAATATGTGTAGTGATTATTGCAGTTTATATGGCCGAACTTTTCGGTATTAATATCGAGGACATAAAGCTGCTTGTGTTATGCATTTTATTTTAGAAATATGTTTTGTAGTTTTAGGTTTTATCTTCCTTTTGGATATCTTTAATATCCACTCGCATGCAGAGTAAGAAAGGAACAAGAAATACGTGTAGTCAGCCTAAATGTGAATATTTTATATCGTTTGTTAAGCAACGAAAATAAGTCTGTACTTTTTATTCAGTACTGGTAAACTATTCTACAACAATCGACCTGATCTAGAAGTGATAGGTTTTATGCACTTGTTATTATTTTAGCTCTATCTAAATTTAATAAACTTATTAAAAGTTAAAATTGCATTAACTCGTTTTAGTGTCTGTTCATATACTGCAATAGTCCGACAATATTGACCTGACACTCGTGAAAATTGCATTCTTTTCCGTAGCTTTTATCGGGACGTACGTTCTCTGTTAACAATTTGATATACTAAATGTGTGTTTAACGTGTTTTAACATGTACTTATGCACTTATTGTATAAATACCATTAGGCTGCCCTTCCAGACAAACAATGTATCAAAAACAGTGATTGAATTTTATCTAGTGTTTGCTCTATAAAAACGACCGACGAAACTAAAAATCGTCACTGAAACAACTGAGTGCCAGGTCAATATTGTAGGACTATATATGTAAGCTGACAATCGGGAACATCCAAGCCTAAAAAACTTTCTAATCGGGGACACACACAACAAGAGGGGTGCCCCCACCATAATCCATGCTATCACCATCATCAGAAAATCTCCCCAAGCATCCTTATCGCTATCACTACCATCGTCATTATTATCACCACCACAGCCACCCACTATCATCATCGTCATCCACTATCACCTACCACATATAGCACTTTAATCCCCACTAGCACCACTTTCATCCCCGCTATCCACTCTATCATCCCTTATTTTACTATCTTCATCAACAATTTTCACCGTCAATATCACTGTTATCGTTAACATCATCACTGTTTTCACAGCCATACATTTCTACCGATCACCATCATCATACCGCTATCACAATCTTCAAAAACCCTATCACCAACATCTTCAAAACTATCAATACCGTTATCACTGTTATTACAACAACAACAACAACAACAAATACTACTACTACTACTACTACTACTACTACTACTACTACTACTACTACTACTACTACTACTACAACTACGACCACTACTACGACTACTACTACTACTACTACTACTACTACTAGTACTACTACTACTACTAAAACTAATACTACTCTGCTACTACTCTCTCTACTACTACTACTACTACTGCTGCTGCTGCTGTTGTTGCTGCGGCTGCTGCTCCTAACACTACTGCAGATATTAGTACACTTACTAACTACATTTTTCCTTGCGGAATACAAACTACTTATACTACTATTTCTTTTACTACTTGTATAACAACAAAAAGGGAAACTACGCAGTTGCTGCTAATACTACTACTATTACTACTCCTACATTAATAATGTGGATTATAATTTTGAAAAGTATTTTACAAACCAGTGTAAATAAAAACTTCTTTTTTTCTCACGCTCTATATTGTATACGACTGTCATTTAAATAAAGTGATTGTATGGTTTCATCGTAAATAGCATTGCTGCGATGTCTCAGAGATATTAAGGCTAGAATAAGTTTAAAGAATGATGTTTTATATCGATTTTTATTGCACATTTACTGCACATAATATTTATGTTTAATGCAATTTATTTCAATACTGACTTAAAGGGATTGGCGAATAGATATTTTTCAACTTTTTTGACACAGATTACAAAAAATACATGAAACGTGTATAAAATGGATAAAAATAACACTACAGACGAAAATATAGATGTAAAAACCGTTCACGCTATGAGTATTCATCAGTTGAAATTGATAAAATTATGAAGCGATTGTAATGCGAAACGATGCTAAATTTTGAATATTTGTGTTGTTATTCACGTTAGTGTACAATAATTGTTCACAAATAGTTGCATAATGATACGTTGTGAGTCGTAGACGACTTATTGGCACGGAATGAAGTACATTTCTATTAAAAACCAGTCTGAGAGTCGTTAGAATAATTTATAAATAAGATAAATAATTCATGAAATTTATGATGACGGGTTCGGTTGTGACTACACTGAATTATCAAAAATATCTTAAAAAGTTTAGACAAAAAAGCCTGGCATAAACAAAAAGGATTTGAATTTTTCTATGTTAAAAATGTATGAAAAAGTTAGAAGACACGTCGATGATAATGTCTTTGTATAGATGTGTTGTAGAAATTGAAAATAGGCGTAAACTACAAATACTCTAGACATGTATTTTATGTTTGTTTGTAACAACAGCAGCAACATCAACAACAACAACAACATAATAATAATAATAATAATAATAATAAAAGTAATAATAACAAATAATAATAGTAGTAGTAGAGTAGTAGTAGTACGAGAAGAAGTGGAAGTACTAGTAGAAGTAGGAGTAGTAGTAGGAGTCGTCCAAAATCCCTTATAGCTATAATATTGAAGCCATAATTTACTTTCGGTACTTTAAATATTTGGGAGAAGTTTTTCATATGTGTCATTGCATCTTTAATGAGCTTAATTTGTATTTTATCAATTAATTTGCAATCAAAATAAATAATTTCAAACGTTTAGTTATTTAGTTTAGTGTCCCCATTTCATGAGTAAATATTAGTATTGCTTGTATCGGTGTGTGTCCCCATTTAGTGAGTAATAATTCACACATAGATTTTTTAAAGCTAGACATAGTTGTATATATCCAAATCATTTTAAATATCATTATTGCTTTTCTTTCAAAAAATGGGCACAGTTAATTCATTTTTAAAGAAGTCCCCAATTGTGGTGGTTTTGTACACAGTCCCCGTTTGACACCAAACACATCTATGTGTGCGTGTGTGTGTGTGTGTTAGTGCCGTCTTTACTTTCAGTGAATACTGTGGAATCACTTGAATTCGCGGGTACAAATTTAGCGCACTTGCGATCGCGGGCATATTCGCGCGGTCTTAAATGCGCACAAATCCGATTTTGAAAAAAAAAGTCAGTTGTATTTTACAAGAACGAGTCAGTTATTCGATGAAACGACCAGCTGAGCAGAGAACGCCAGTGGGTCTAATTCTGAAGAATAGGGGCCGCATATTTGCGCCTTACCTGTTTTGTACCAAATTCAAATTTTCAAAGACTTGAAAAAGTAATCAGTTTCAGAGCTGCAGGGTTCGCGCTGGCGATCGCCACTGTCGCCAGATGCGACAAAATCGCAAAAGTAGTGACACATTTTCAAGTTTGGTGATTTTTCTGGCGACAGCGTTCTTTGTCCAAAGTATTTACTATTGAAATGACGTAGCGACATTTTAGCATCAGCGGTCTTGCTCACTCGGTTAACCGTGCATGTATTGATTTTTAATGATGCAAGCACAACTAGTGAATTAACTGAAGCAGGAAGCAGGAAACTGAATGCATATCGATAAGGTGACAACATGCGACTGATTATATGGCCCAAGGCAATTAGATTGGCATTTTAATTTCATGTAGAACAAACAGCTTTTTCTTTAATCGTCAATACGGGCAATTAATAGCAGTGTGCCATGTTTGTAACAGATTAGAAATCAAAATGTAGTAAGCTGCTGTCTGTGCTATTATTATATATTTATACATACAATTTGCATTTTACTTTTCCTCGCTATTTTACGAGTGTTCAAAATGGCGCCTTTGGGTAACAGTGTTATAGAAATATGAAGCACTTTATTGTATCAGTGAGTTAAACAGATCATCGCTATAAACTAACTGTGCATATTGAAACAAGGAAAATATGCTTTAGCTTTTATTCATTTAAAGTCTTCACATTGTGACACTCACAAATATCTGGGTATATTTATTAATGATTACCGACATACATTTGAACAAACATGTAAACTCACAAGGCGTTGCTAAATTACGAAATTGGTAAATTTTCGTGGGAGTTGTAAATTTGCGCAATGGCGGTAGTGCGAAAAGCGTGAAAATTTGACCTCCGCGAAAATTAGTGATTCCACAGTAGTTATACATGTATTGTACTCTTACAATGAGTTAATTTATGAGATTCTTAATCCATTTCACAGGTGTGGCGCCCGTTAGGGGTAACAGATGACAAGCTCTTCCTGTGGATTGAAAGGCTTCGAAAGGTATCTGTACCAAACTTCTGTTTCACTTCATAACATCAATGTTGATGTTTTGAATACAAATTTGCATAAAATCTTAATGCCAAACAACTTCTTGTCAAATAAAAAATGATTTTTCCGTCGTCTTTACAATAAATTGTTAATTGATTTCTAGGAACAATTCAGTATTTATAAAGTAAGACAATACACAGCGCACATAGTCCTTTGATTTGTGGTCACTATAGCACCCAAGTGACACGTTTTTATGCAATCAAACATATTTGGATTGTATACCACTTTTGTTATTTTGCCACAAACATTTTAAACTTCTCTAGAGCTATGCCTTAAGGATAATCCTTCCCTTGCTTTACCATATGCTCTATTATGTGAAATAAGTTAACAGTTAATAACATGTGATATCTGAGTTTGGTAAAAACACTACTATAATTTGCATATGATTGATATTTTTGAAAAAATCTGTTTGTCTATTTCAGTGGTTGGGAAACACGATAATGGTGAAACTTGCACGGGAGATAGATAGTGTGAACTCACAACTACGGAAGATTGGTTGTGAGGATACAGAGATTGGAGGCACGTGTGGTCATATTCAGTGTATCCAATCAGCCGATTTTATGTTTCGTTTGAACTTCATTGGTTTTGCTTGATCTTGCCATAAATTCATCTTAAGTGTAGTAAATTTGAGCCCTGCAATTTAAAGCCGCACAAGAGGTGAAAAATGCTGTATTGAGATCAAATAAATTAAAACTGTCTTCCTATAGCCTGTTATGTCTATGAGTAGTTTGTATAGAAGACATAATGCAACATTCTGTTTATTAGTTAACATTTAATACAAAAATATTGTCTGATCATCATTCTATAGTCAGTTAAAATTTTGCATTTTAAATAGTTTAATTTACCTGTATCGACTTGTCCATGTTTATAACGGTTCTAACTTGCATTTGTACGGACTGTATAAGTAAACTTGTATTTAAACACAAACTTTATTTACACGCAGATAATGGAGACGCAGATTTCAGGGCTTGCATTAAGGGAAGTTTGGGAGTAATTTACTCCCAGTTTTTGTCACAGGACTTCCAAAATTGCAGCCATGGAAGTTGCAGAACTTCCAAAATTGCAACCATTGAAGTTCCATCATGTAAAGGTGAACAAGTTAGAAGAAAAATTAAGTAATTTATCTAAAGTTTAACCTCCTTCACTGAATAAATTGGCATACAAACACTTGATGAAAAAGAACTGACCTTAAAACACTTGAATTTTATACTTTCATTTTTGAAATGCTCAGGACTTATGTAGCGCAGAACTGTCAATACTTCCACGGGAATGAGCAAAACTTCCGAAATCACAGGCCAGAAAGTTCAAACTTCCAGTTTTCAAAAGATAATGCAAGCCCTGGGATTAGATTTGATACCACTACCTATTTGCATGTATATTGTAATATTGGAAATACTACCTTACCTAATAATATACATGCTTTTGCTCACCATTTTCAGAGGTGGGCGTGTCAACCCTGAAGCAGCTGGCCCTTACTAAGGGCCCCTACGTCCCCACCTTGAACATCTTAGTCCCCTACCTTGATTTTTCCTCCAACCAAGAATACCTCATAAAGCGTGTCAAAGGTGAGCAGTGGAAAAGAGATGATGACATCTTATTCAGTAGAGGTTCTTCTTTTAATGTCATATGTGGCTTTTTATGCCCCCGGCATCGTGATGCAGGAGGCATATAGTGATTATCCTGTACATCCGTCCTTCCGTCCGTCTTCTGTCCATCCGTGACAAGATTAAGTAGATTTTTACCGTTTCGTCTAGCACCAACACTGCTTACTACAACACATGGATACTTACACAGTTGTTGCTTATGACCGTTCCCAATCCACCCATATCACCCAACCTCAATTTGACCTTGACCTAATTTGGACTAAGAAATGGGTTATCCAGCACCAACAGGGGGCATGTGTGTTTATCAAACACAGAATCTTGTTTTCTGTCAAATTTTCCTAATTGTCCCAATAACTTTTATTTGACGTTTTCTAGCAGTGTCAAAGCAGCATTGGGGAGCATCCATTGGTTCTACTGATATTCTTGTTGGAAATACACTTCAGCTAATTGCTACTCGGAAATGAATTGGTGGGTATAAATCTGTATATCAGTACACCTTGATTGTTGCTGTTTCAGAGCTGGGAGGCGATGGCTGCATAAGTGAGTACATCTGGAACAAGGGCGGTAGTGGGGGCCAATATGGTAAACCCTGGAGTGAACACCTGCCCACTGACGCACAGGTGAATACAGTAGTTATCCTTAATGTTAAAAGAAAATTATGTAAATCCGCCTCTTAAGGGATACGACATGACATGACACTGACCACTGACTGATGCATACTCTTGGAACAATTGACTAACATCTGTAATATTGCTTTTGCAACGTTTGACTGGCATACCAGAATATTCCGCATGTACTGAAAAACCTTACATGTACTGTAAATTCTCGCGTATAGGACGCCCCTGCGTATAAGACACACCTAAAAATTCAGATCATAATTTGTGGGAAAAAAAAATCTGCAATTTAAAAGCTTCTAAACACTTCTTAACACATCAAAATCGTAAATTTCGCAACCATTGTTTATCGACACTTAAAATATTTTTGTCATGAAAATCGCTATATACAAACGTGGATACATTACTCTAAATGTGTTTTGTTTGCATTGAGACACATTGAGAAGTCTGTGTCAACACCTTTAATTACACCATAAGCGCTAATTGTTTGTTTGACAAACACGGTCAGTTTTGCAAGTATCATCAATGACACCATCATTATTTGCAGAGCAATACAAAAAGTGTGTAGTAGTTCATCAAGTTGTGTTTTTACACTACTGGTCGTTTGCCCCTAGTTAGTATTTTTTATGTATTTTGTTTTATTGCACATATCTTTTTATATAAAACAAACAAAATTAAAACTATATACTATAGTTTTAAAAGTTCACTATATAAAGCAGTATCGGATACGAACATTTGCTTATATAAGCGTCTTAGTGACATCGATCTAGAATCTGTTCAAAATGGCGGCCAAAATACCACGGATGATATTTATGATAGAAACACTAGGAGATTTTGCTTATATCCGCGTATAAGACGCACTGAAAAAATTATACGAATTTTGGATGAAAAAGTGCAGCTTATACGCGAGAAATAACGGTACTTAGAAACCTGAGTACATGCAATTCACATTCCAATAACCAGGGCTTTCGTTAACTTTTGAAAACTGGAAGTTTGAACTTCCTGGCCTCTGATTTTGGAAGTTTTGCTCATAATGTCTGGAAGTGTGACAATGTTATTTTAACATAGCAAGCACCATTTTTAAACGGCCAATATAATTGTTGCGTTATTTCAGCTGGTGATGCACATGTTCTGTACGTACATGGACTCGAGACTCCCGCCGGACCTCAAATACCCTGACGGCAGGACGTTCACCAGTCAGCATGTTGTTGTAACACCTGATACCACAGGTAAGCATCGTGAAGTGGGAAATTGTCATGCATCGTGTGTACAGTGAAATGCAGCTGACAAAGTTGTATATGAAGAATCCAGAATGACACACAGATTTTTCTATGGAAAAAGTACATATGTTTAACCTATACTAATGTGAATAAAAAGTTGTCTTCATTTTAAGACCTTGTTTGGGATTGCATATGGGGTAGGTTAGGTCAAGGGCCCATATTCACAAAGCACCTTAGGGAAAACTTAAGTAAATTCCTTAAAATTCATAAAATTCCTTTAAGTCTCTGGCTGTTTTATGTACAGGTCTTTTAACATGAGAATGTTGTAAACTTGTAAATATTGCTTATATGTTTGGTATTGCAGCCTTTGTTGCAAAGAAATCATTTGATTTCACATAGAAAATTTGATCTGAAATTTTCACTTAAGTACAACATAAGTTAAGATTTCCCTTAGGCGCTTTGTGAATACCAGCCAAGGTCATCATTACTAAAAATAGAAAAAAAGCAGGTTTCCCAGAATGACTCAAACACAAATTGAGATATTGTAATGAAACTAAGATAATAATTTGCCACTAACATCCATGAAATAACACATTTTAAAGGAATGACAGTTCTTTTCCCAGGTTTTTTCACTAAATTGTATGTCAGTTTAGCTTGCCAATTACCATGTTTTTCAGTGTATAATGGCTTCAATATACAGTCTCATGTCATAAATTTACACCTCTAATGATTAACATTGCCCTTATTCGCAGATAACTATATTAACAAATTCGTACCTTTTGTTCGATTTTTTTTACCTTAACACATTTCAGAATCTACATGTTCAGACAGATTGCGAACAAATATTTTTTCAGATGCTAAATATTCGGACACATACAATAACAATTATTTTTAAGTGTCCAAAAACATACAATAAATATGGTTCATACCTACACAATTCATCCACAGATTTAATGACTAACATGATTTTAACTTGGGGCTGTTCAAGGAAAAAAAGGTGATTGGGGGGGGGGGGAGCGGAATGCTAGTCCAAAAATGGGGTACCACCAACATAACTTTTTTTTTTTTTTAACTTATTGATAATCCGTTTTATCCCCTCTATCACCCCCCACCCACCGAATTTTGTTACATCAGCGTTCCATCCCCTCATCACCTTTTTTCCTGGAACAGCCCTTATAAGGAATTTTGTTTAATGTTTGCTAAGGAGCTGTGCGAAAATGGGCCTGTGGCAGTTTTATAGAATGTGTTGCAGTTTTATTGATGGTCCTCATTTTGTTTGCAGATCTCAGCAAGGACAACCTGTTGTTGTATCAGTCCAGCATCAACCCGCCCCACTTCCAAGTAGTCGTCAAGGACACCACATACAACCTGCCAAAGGTCCGTACTGGCATGTGATTCAGGCTGGTGTTTCAGTGATTGTTTAGCTCGACTGTACACCGAATAGTCAGAGCTATTCTACTCACCCGTTTGTCACCGTAATGCTCTGGTTAAGATTTGCGTGAAACAAGTTCATATCTCTGTAACTACTCTGTTACTACTACAGATATTCAATTGAAACTTAACACATATCTTTGGGTCATTATGTGTGAGTCACTGACCAAGGCTCATACCTCTGACCTTCAATTTAGCAGAATTGTGCCCTTTTTTGTACTTATAACATTCAGGTTAAGGTTTGCGTGAATCAAGTTCATATCTTTATGTCTACTACAAATATTCAATTGAAACTTCACACATTTCTTCGGGGTTATTACTACACAAGGCCATTGACAAGACCCATAACTCTGACTGAGCGGTATGAATAGTCTACCACACTGTCCTGAGACAGCTCTTCTTTTTAGACAAAATCTTCTAAAATGCCTATGCCCAATAAATTGGTAAAGGGTTGTGAAGATCCCACAGTGGAGTAAAATACAGCATACTTAAAGCAGCAGTCCAGAAAAATGTCAATAAATATAAAACTTTGAAGAAATCGTTTCTAATGGACATTTTACTGATCAAAATACAAAAAACGCATTTAAAATCGGTAAAATAATAATGTTCTGGTAACTTTTTATCACATAATTTCTGTATGGGATAGCTGGTGATGCCTCTGGAGTAAGGGTGCTAATAAGCTGCCTTTGCGGAGGCCTGTTCTCTTCGAGTGCTTTCTTACTTTTGTAATGTTTTTCCTCTCAAAGTTTGTAAACTTTTTTTAAAAAGAAAACAAATTTTCAATGTGAAATACGATGATTTTATTAGCTGGATTTTTCAGCGAAAAATCTTGGCTTATAGATTACCTAAAACCAGTCGGTTGGGCGGGCGTTGCGATGTCGTTAACATTTTGCGTTTATATTTCGTATTCCTGTCATAGTTTCAAAAGTTCTTTGTCAATCTTCATGGAACTTTACAGAAATGTTCCTTGGATGATCCTCTACCAAACCTGTGAAAATGGTTCCGCTTCACTGCACAAGATGGTCACCAGAGCTAAAAATAGATTTTCAATTAATTTTACACAAATGTTTGTTTAGTGTTCCTCTACCAAACTCATTTGATCAAATGGTTCTTCCTCACTGTACAAAATGGCCACTAGAGCTAAAAGTAGAATTCGCGTTAAAGTTTCGTATTCCTGTCGTATTTTCAAAAATTCTTGGTCAATCTTCATGAAACTTTACAGAAATGTTCCTTAAATGGTCCTCTACCAAACCTGTGAAAATGGTTCCGCTTCACTGCACAAAATGGCCATCAGAGCTAAAAATAGAATTATGTCTCGACGCCATTTTCTTCTAAACCTATGGCTAGATTTTCAAATCATTTTACACAAATGTTCGTTTAGTGTTCCTCTACAAAACTTGTTCAAATGGTTCCGCCTCACTGCACAAAATGGCCACTAGAGCTAAAAATAGAATTAGCATTAAAGTTTTGTATTCCTGTCATATTTTCTAAAGTTCTTGATCAATCTTGTTGAAACTTTACACTCTACCAAACTTATTCAAATGGTTTCGCCTCACTGCACAAAATGGCCACTAGAGCTAAAAATAGAATTTGCATTAAAGTTTCGTTTTTCTGTCATATTTTCAAAAGTTCTTGGTCAATCTTCATGAAACTTCCTTGGATGGTCCTCTACCAAACTTGTGAAAATGGTTCTGCTTCACTGCACAAGATGGCCATCAGAGCTAAAAATATAAATATGTCTAATACAATACAAATGTATTTCTATAGCGCAAAAACTATTAATAATATTCTATTGCGCTTTACACAGTTTATAGTCTATATACAGATAATCCTGGTGTTAAACCTAGATTAGTTCAATTGTAAAACATATCATATAAATGTGTTTTAAGTTTTCGCCTGAATGCAGTTTCATCTTTAACATGTTTCAAGTCAGTTTGGAGAGCATTCCACCATTTTGGGCCCACTACAGCAATGGATCTGTCAGCTATTTTTGTTCTCCTTCTAGGAACAATAAAATTAATATCATCGTTGATCTTAACCTGTACTTGTTCCGAGCACGGTTAAACAAATCACTCAGATAGGATGGGGCTAAACGTCAATTTGTTTTAGAGCTATGGCTAGATTCTCAATTAATTTCACACCAATGTTCGTTTAGTGGTCCTCTATCAATCATATTGAAATGGTTCTGCCTCCCTGCACAAAATGGCCACTAGAGCTAAAAATAGAATTTGCTTTAAAGTTTTGTATTCTTGACCAATCTTGATGAAACTTTACTGCATACATTTTAGATCATCAACATGAAACTTCCATTCTTTTTCATCAACATTGACTTGTACATGAACCCCATTGGCAAAATAAAAACTCCGGCTTAAATGCGGTTTCCGCGTTTTTCTCTTGTTTCTTCAAGAAATTAATTTAAATATTTACAGGAGACTTTTAGGAAAATGGAAATGGGCCATTTCAGACAAAAGTTATTTCACTAAGTGACTTGCTAAGTGCATCAATAGTTCTGTTTTGTTTTTATTGGTTCTTTCTTTTTTTCGACAGGGCCGTAACAACATGTTCCATGCAATCCTCTACTTCCTCCACCATGTCAGGTACAAGGGAAATGGAATGCTGGGGTATGTACAAGATTTGCTGTTTGCATTCAGCTCCTTAGTTAAAGACTCATTCATTTCTTCAATCAGTGGTTGACATTTATTGTTCCATACTAATTCTAAGTTTGTGTCTTAAATACGGTCAGCATACATATATTTGAGTATTAGGCTGAACCGCAAAAAACCATTTTGTGATAAAAAACAAGTCAAAAAAAAACTGGCAAATTTTGCATGTTACTGCAATGGTTCTTCTTAAACTTCCTTGCCTGTTGTAAGATCGTATATGCACACATTAATGCAGTGTAGTGGATATGGTGTCCGCCTTGTGACCAGGAGGTCTGGGGTTCGATCTTCACTCAGGGAGCGTTCTCAAGATATTTCGAAAGACACCAAGTACTGGTTCTTTCCAGGAAACAGACTTGAGAGTGTTTCTATAAGCTTAAGGCTTTCGATGCAATCAAGCTTACGTAACTATATGCAGGTTTATACTAATATTGTGCATGGTATCTTTGTTTTGCAGGCGAGTTAACCTCGGCATGACAGGAGTCAATATTCTAGGTGTCCTGGACGAATGAAAGATGTATCAGCATTAAAGAAATAGACTGCAAAATATTGGACACACTCTATTGAGAAAAAAGACTTGTGATTACTCAGTTTAAAGATGCAAGTTAGCAGCCTTTGAAAATTGAAACTTGTGTAAAGAGGCAGCAATTTCCTTTTAGGAACTAAAACCCGATTCTTCTTTTTTTTAACTTGGATAGTCACATGTTTTTACTTACTTATTTTGGTGAGTTGGAAGTATTTGTTGTACTGATTTATGTTGTACAGGTAATACTTGTTAGAACCATTATGAGTCAGCAATTTGGGATACAGAACCATGATGAATCAGCAATTTGGGATACTGAACCATGATGAGTCAGCTATTTGGGATACTGAAACATGATGAGTCAGCAGTTTTGAATACTGAAACATGATGAGTCAGCAATTTTGAATACTGAAACATGATGAGTCAGCAATTTTTAATACTGAAACATGATGGGTCAGCAATTTTTAGTACTGAAACATGATGAGTCAGAAAATGTAAGTACTGAAACATGATGAGTCAGCAGTTTTTAATACTAAAACATGATGAGTCAGCAATTTTGAATACTAAAATATGATGAGTCAGCAATTTTGAATACTGAACTGTAATGAGTCAGCAGTATTTAATGCTGAACCTTGATGAGTCAGCAATAACGAAAACTGAACCAAGATGAGTCTGCAATAACGAAAACTGAACCAAGATGAGTCTGCAATATTGAATATTGGACCAAGATGTGTCAGCATTATTGAAGACTGAACCATAATGAGTCAGCAATTTGGAATACGGAACCAAGATGAGTCAGCATTATTCAAAACGGAATCATGATGATTCAGCAATTAAGAATACTGAAACATGATGAGTCAGCAATTATGAATACTGAAGCATTATGACTTACGCAATTTTGCAAACTGAAACATGATGAGTCAGCAGTATTGAATACTGAACCATGACGAGTCAGCTATATTGAACACTGAACCATGATGAGTTAACAGTTCTGAATAATGAACACTGATGAGTCAGCAGATTTTAATACTGAACCATGATGAGCCAGCAGTTATGAATGCTGAACCATGATGAGTCAGTAATTTTGAATACTGAACCATGATAAGTCAGCAATTTTGAATACTGAACCATGTTGAGTCAACAATATTGAACACTGAACCATAATGAGTGAACAGTTTTGAATACTGAACACTGATGAGTCAGCAATATTTAATACTGAACCATGATGAGTCAGCAGTTGTGAATACTGTAAATGCATTGCTTATTGTGACAAATACATGTTGATTTTTCCAAAATTTAAGCATAATTGTATGTATCACACAGTTGTGTGCTTATAAATTCAATCTTAAACAGTCAATAGTATACTTCAAGTTCCAGTAAACATGTAGCCAGGCAAACCCCTTTGAAGTTCAAAGGTGTTCATTTACTCACAGATTTGTTATTCTATGTCATGCATGGCTTTGTTTTGGGATTTACTGTGTCATGCATAACTTTTTTTTGACATGTAGTACAGTTTTGTATATATGTTTAGTCTTGGAAGATGTGTACTTGCCACTACACGATCAAATGGATTTTCATTGTTCTTCATATATTTTGAGTGAAGAAAAGTAAAATAAATGCTCTCGAAATATGTCTTTTCGTAATAAAAGTTTTTAATTGTTACAAAGTTTTATTGTAGATTTATGTAAACGGTGAAGATTATGTGTGTGTAGTACATTTTTATAGAGTGCACCAGGATTCTCTCCCATATGGCCGTCGCCCCCAGAAGGCTTGTTAGTTGGGTTACTGGGGATAGTGCAATATATAGGAGACGCCCTGTTTCAGAGGCGACCCTTGGTAAAGACTTGGTAGTGCCCGGTGTGAAGCACCTAGTACACTGCACCTCGGTTGAACGTCTCATGCGAAAGACGAGTTAGTAGGTTAGGGTGTAGCGGGGGCTCGAACCTGCGACCCATGGGTTGTGAAGCCAGTGCTTTACCACTAGACCACGAATCAGCTAATTATTATGTAGATTATGGAAAAACTGTCAGTTTTATCGCTACTTCGTTTGTTAGATTTTTAGCTCAACTTTTCAAAGAAAAGGCAAGCTTTTCTACTCGCCCCGGCGTCGGCATCCGGGCGAGGTTAAATTTTTCAGTAAGCTAGTTTCTGAGGAATGGCTTGAGAGATTTCATTCAAAATTAGAACATTTATTCCCCATTTAAAATGAACCTTTATGCCAAGTTTGGTAACTCTAGTTTTAAATTTGTTAAAATTATGGGCCTTTTTACACTTAGAAATTTTACATTCAAGGCGGGTGGGGAGTGTGGGTCAACTTTTGACTTCCACTCTCTCACTTGAGAATGAATCTTCATACATAGATACCCGAAAGCAATACTTTACTTGGGATTGCATTTGGGGTGGGGTGGGTTGGGTCAAGGTCACTGTTACTAAAAATAGAAACAACAGTTTCTGCTCATTAACTCGAAAACAAATTGAAATATTTTAATGAAACTCAATTTATAGATACCGTAATGCGAGGCATTGCTTGAGATTGCATATGGGGTGGGTGGGGTCAAGGTTACTGGTTTAAAAATTAGAAAAATGCTTTCCACTCAGTAACTCGAGAATGAAATTAACTTTGTTTAATTTAATTGGACCTTGTTTAATTTAATTGGCCCCTACTATCCAAACAGTTTGTTTTAGAAAAAATGCCAGTAACTCGGACAAGTACAAACAAAGTCAAGCGCGCTGTCCTCCGACAACTCTTGTTATAAGGTGATTTATTAATGACATAAATAACCTTGGTACCCGGCATAATTGCGAACACACAAGTATAGTTTCTTGAGTCTAAGTATGTTCTTTATTCTTAAGTCTAAGAACAGGTTGGTGAATACGGGGTATAGAACAGGAGACACCCCGCTTCTGAGGGGTGTCCCTGGGTCTTTTTAGTGCCCGGTGTGAAGCACCTAGTACACGGCACCTCAGTTTAACGTCTCGTGCTAAAGACGAGTATTGGGTTAAGGTGTAGCAGGGCCTCGAACCTGCGACCCCTGGCTTGTGAAGCCAGTGCGTTACCACTAGACTACGGATGCGCCACTCAAGATACAGGAGACGACCCTTGGTCTTTTATAGTGCCCGACGTGAGGCACCTATAGTACACTGGACCTCGTTTTAAAGTCTCATGCAAAATAGGTGGTAGGTTTGGGTGTAGCAGGGGCTCGAACTTGCGACCCTTGGGTTGTAATGCCAGTGTGTTGCCACTAGATCACGGATCCGCTCTTTCTACAAAGGTCAATCATATTATCCAATCACTGCGCTCGAATATCACGTGTTTAACTGTTAACCAAGTTTACACAAAAGACACGTGGTTGAGCTTGTAAAACTCGAGGCGAATAAATCAAAGACGGATTTAGAGGGGGCGGAAATAGCGTACCCGCCCCTCTAAAATTGTCCAATATTCGATTTTTAATTCTCACATTATATTAAAAATATGCATTTTGTTGCCAATGACTTATGTTCTTTAATCAATTTATTGCAATTACTAAACCCTTTCTGTGGTATTTTCGTTAAATGGTTCATCTGAGTTGATACTGCACCGGCCGGTAAGAGAGGCCAAATAGAGGATATTTGTTGGTTTCGGTAGAATATCGATTTTAATTAATGAGTGATCATTGAAATTTATATTTTCACGAGTTGCGCAGCCACGAGTGAAAATACATTTTTTCTATGACCAGAGAAACCAACATATTTCTTGTTATTTTATGCTTTTCCATTGTTGTATTTTCTTTTTATTGTAATTGCTATATCTAAGTGGGTTTTATTGGAAAATATCGCGGGACTCATGTGACAGTGATGAGTCCGGCATCGTTTTATTTACTGTTTTAAAACGGGAACCAGTATGAAAAAGAAATTATCAAAGTTGTAATTTTCACGGTTTCAAACAGTGCATTACCAACTTTATTTCACTGATAGTTCCCTATACACTACTGGAAAGTATAAAATCAAAACGCTGACAGCGTAGAAAGACTGCTAGCGACAAAATAAACTAAAAGCATGTGAATTATGGGTGCATTTTTACTGAAAGGAAACATTTGTTTGAATGAAGTTCAATTTCCCACCTTTAAACTTCATATTCAATTGATATACACATTATTATACATCTTACATACATTATGTTAAATAATTAAAATGTAAGAAAATGGGTGTGAAATTTTGCTGTTTTGATGAAGGACCCTTTCCGGTTTCGATTTACTGACTCGTAGCCTGCAAAGAAAAGAAGTAGTTTTCCGCGATGCCTGTTTTGGAAATTACCCTCTCAAAAGACGTTGGCTTCTGCCAACAGTCTAATAAAATCAGTTTGTTGGCAGCCTTTCTCAATTATTGAATATTTCCGCACCATCTAACTCAAAATACTAACCGCGCATGTAAATAAAAAAAAATGAAAAAAAAAATCCTTAAACGTTAACTGAGGTGTTGAAAATTCTAGTGGCAAAATCGGGAAGGGTCTGTATAACCGAGGCAGGAAAAAACCTAGTTGACTTCGAAACGCGAATGCATATTTTTTCCGAGCCGCGAGCGTGCGAGTTTTGATATGAGTGGGATGATTTCTGCACGTTAACTTTGACGACTTACTTACAACGCTCGGAAATTCCACTTAGATACGAGCAGACTGGAATACTTAAACAGTAGAGATTCATTTCAAAAGTTCCTGGTTTTTTCTCCTAATTACATCGTTTATCTTAAGCGCGTGGTTGTCTTTTAAAGTCGTCTTTGTACAGAGAACTATTATCTCACTAAAATAAATAAATGCTGGACTCGCGTTTAATTATTGTGATAGCGCAGTGGATTTATAACGTCGCTTTAAGTTCGTGGGAGTGTAAATTTACCTTGAGCGATCGACACACCGGTATTATTGCACCAAATATCCCTGTACGCAGTCTGCTTTATAAATACACTTTAGGAAAATATTTGTGACCAACCTTTCGCGGTGTTAAATAGACGATGACAGTGTGCATTATACAATTGTGTTAAGTATAGCCTTAATATTTCAATGATAAACAGTCGACTATGTAGTTTCGGTTGTGATTTGTGGATTGAAAATAGACAGTTACCGTGTTGGTAAGGTGTTTTTACGTGCTTTTATCATTTTAGGTTTAACTCTCGATGATAAATTTATCTTTTGAGTCGCATATATAGTATATTCCATATGAACAGATTAATTTCACATGCTATATACGATTTTAGTCCACCATTTAGCTGTTTGACAAAAATACGGAGCATATTGCGATGTACTCCGATCAAGTTAAAAATATGAGATACGATATTGTTTTTCATCATATAACTTTGTACGAATTTTCATGTTTTGTATTTTTTTATCAGTATCATGGATTCTCCCCCATACAAAATAGTTCAGAATCAACCGATTACCTTTAAATTAATTTAGAGGCGTGTCGTGGGGAAAACCGGGCTTCATGCATTTGCGTTAAGTGTCGTCCCGGATTAGCATGTACAGTCCGCACAGGCTGATCCGGGACGACACCTTCCGCTTTTATGGTATTTTCTGTTTCAAGGAAGTCTCTTCTAAACATAAATCCACTGTAGGCGGAAAGTGCCGTCCCGGATTAGCCTGTGTCGTCCTGGATTAGCCTGTGCGGTCTGCACAGGCTAAATCGGTACGACACTTACGCACATGCATAAAGCCCGGTTTTCCCACGACACGCCTCATTTATATTACATGTATATTAATTACAATGAGTTTCCGTGTATGTACAGCGGCCGAGATAATACACGGAGAGTAATGTAATTCTGGTTTATACAATTTCAGTTACAATCAACTATATTTAAAACCCAACCTGTCACACTTTTTCCATACAATTATTAAGCAGTCGTTTGATGTTACCCGTAACTATATGTGCATTGAAGCATGGTATTAATATTCATCCATGGATATTTCCACATCTACATACATGTATGCATAAAATGATTACCTCACGATTAACTTGATATGTTTTTCTGTTACTTTTACTTTGCAATGATGTTTAAATTATTCAATCGGTATCGCCATTTTCGCCATTTACCATAAAGCGTTAACACGGTCTGTATCCTGATAATGCATGCTCAGAAGATAATGCAGGCTTCAGCGGAGGAGCATACAGTGGGGAACGTCAGTTTATGTATAATTGTCTATTTTCCTTTACCCCATGCATTCTTTTTGCCATAGATATGAATTAAGCGATCCATTATCTATCTACAGATACCTTAACTTTCGAAAATATTCGTCAGATAATCGTATAAATAGAGAAGTGACTACAAAACATCACCCAAATCAGCGAAAAACGGTAGATTTTAATCATTTAAAAATATAATTAAGCATTGTTTTTTAAATCAAACTTGTGTAAACAAAGCCCAATCATCGACAATGAAAATGCAGTCTTGCTTGGTTTAGTAGCGTATGTACGTTTCTATAAAAAAGGACTTTTTCTAAGTTATCTGCACCTAATTGGATAATGGCTTGCTATACGCCAAATACAAGAAGATAATGACATGCTTAACTTGGATAATGATCGAGCTTGCCTTTTTATCATGCTTATTTACAGCTTTATAGTATCTATGTACCTGTCTTTCTTCCCCTTATGTGTCAATTTTTCTGTCTGTCTGTCTCTCTGTCTGTCTCTCTGTCTGTCTTCTATAGGAAATCGTATTGAGAATACCTCAGGGGTGGGATGTAACTTCCCATATATCGTGTGGTAGACATGTGCGGATTTATACCTGATTTCCCCCAAAATGGTACTAATATTTGACTGATCCTGTGTATTACCTGACCAGAATAATGAAAGGCCCCATTTGCCGGTCCCAAAATCTTACATGCAGCCCCAAGAATAATTACCAACATAAATTATATTGTTAATTATTAGAACCTCTCGGAATCTTCTGTATTGTTTTCTTCCGAAGGCTAAAACAACATCCATAGCTGCCATTGTATAGTATATGAAGGAATATGAATACAACACACCTCTACCAAAATTACTTCCAAGCTAACCCACCCGTGAGTACACATTCTCAAACAAATATTTACTTACAAGCACGATCTAATGAATTAGCATATTAGTAAATATCAAAACCTATTGCATACTCTACTCACACATTTAAGGATTTAAGCAGTCATCATAAGTCTCTCCATAATTATGTGAATATATTTTAATTTCTTACATTGTTACCTCCCTTGTTATGAACAGCCCCATTCGCGAGTAAAATGTCCCAGATGACGTAAGTGCTATACTATAATTCTCATTTAAGCTCTTATAATGTTTCTATTCAAATTTGTATTGCATTATGTATGTTAGAGTGTGCATAAACGTTCTCAAATGACTCTATATGAAATATTAAACCGTCTCCGTGGCCTAGTGGTTAGGGCGTTCGCCTACGGAGTGGGAGGTCGAAGGTTCGAGTCCCACACAGGGCGAGTTCTGATATGGCCGGTTGCCTACCCAGCAGCTAGTTAAATCAAGGGGTACCGATTGCCTTCCTGCCAAGCGCCCGGCATATAGGATAGGAATCGGGAGTAAAGATGTTCATCAGTAAAGGTGTCTCATAGTCAAGACTGGCTGGCCCTTAATCGCGAGGTTTGACACTATAATAAACAAACACTTTACTTTACTTTTATTATAATAACGGGGAGATCTACCATTAAATACATACTTTGTTTCCTGGGATAAAAAAATAGTTATACACTGCCTCATATGTTAAAAACAGAGTAGATCAAAGAAGCTCGATTAGATATTGCATTTTATTACCGTAAAATGAATACTTGATATCCCATTGTTAGCATGCTAATAATGCTGATTTTCATACTCTACTCGTACATATTAATGGATGTATTATTATATAGAGATATTATGTAGGATACACTGTACTTCATGTGATTTTAATCATAATTATCATATTGTATATATTTCAAGAAAAAAAGTTGATTAAAATTGTACAAATCATCGATAAAAAAAGTCAGCTCTGTCATTATCCATTTACTTGTTTATTGTAGCCTATCATTATCCACCATGTAGCAATCCATTATCCAATTAGGTGCAGTTAGCTTGTACAAAATCCATTTGTTTAGAAACTGACGTACGTTACTGAACCAAGAAAGACTGCATTTTGATTGTCGATGATTGGGCTTTGTTTACACAACTTTGATATAAAAAACAATGCTTATATATATTTTTTTATGATTAAAATATACCGTTTTTCGCTGATGTTGGAGATGTTTTGTAATCATTTCTTTATTTATACGTTTATCTGAAGAATATTTTCGAAAGTTAGGGTACCAGTAGATAGATAATGGATCGCTTAATTCATATCTTTCGCAAAAAGAATGCTTGGGTAAGGGAAAATAGACAATTATACATTAACTGACGTACCCCACTGTCTGCTCCTCCGCTGAAGCCTGCATTATCTTCTGAGCATGCGTTATCTTCTGAGCATGCGTTATCTTCTGAGCATGCGTTATCATCTGAGCATGCGTTATCTTCTGAGCATGCATTATCTTCTGAGCATGCGTTATCTTCTGAGCATGCATTATCTTCTGAGCATGCATTATCTTCTGAGCATGCGTTATCTTCTGAGCCAGCATGATCAGGATACAGACCGTGGTAAAAAGCTGTTTGTTTCCGCTTACCCGATCCCCCGCCTTATTTTTACCGCAGACCCGAAAAGTGTTTTTGCTTATCAATCATTAACTTTTTCTTGTTTTCGGGAAAAACATCGTTGTTGGGAGGCGTTTAAACATTTTACATTCAGTTTAATAAACTTAAACTGTGTAGTGAATATGCATATGCGGCGAAGAAAAAAATGTTTTTTTTGAGATATAATCGGAATCCAACCATTTATTTTTTGGAATAATAAGAAGTTTATTTCTTTAAAACGCTTTACGATCCGTTATTCCTGTATTTTGATACAATTGTCACGGTCTATAATACTCAACTATTTCGAGCTAATACTATACAACTATGCTGAAACTAGCATTCACGGTTTGAAGAATATTTTTCACAACTTTTCCCATGAAATATCATAAATATTGTACTGGAATTTGATCTTACATTTATTCCTGTGTAAAAATTCTTCATCCATTAATATGTATCATAGTTTATGTACCCCTTTTCGATGATATAACGAATCTCTTTCTCCTTAAAACATTTTACTTTCAGTCATTCATGTCTTTGGATGTTGTTTTCATAGCATGTAATGCATCTATCAATATTTCCCCCAGGGGGGAGCGGCGGGCAAACCCAGGGGAATCTGACTAATTGTATTTTTGGGGTCTAATTCCCCACCCTAGAGCAAAGCATTTTTGTCTAAATCCCCTAAATAGTGGATGCTTAATTGGTGTATCAAATGGCCCGGGGGCAATATTACCGGGATCTAAAATCCGAACAAAGTCTACTTCCCGGGACCCGGAAGGCGGAACCATTCGGCATGTCAAATTCCCTCCTGTCGGTAATAGCTTTCAGTCTAAAGTCCCGTATACGAATGGGGAAAATATTGATAGGTGCATAATTCCCAACTATTTACACAGCTAATTCTACCATTAGCAAACACGATCTGTAGCTTTTAAATTTGTCTCATTAAATATACGGGTACCTTGAAGTCAGTCATGTCATTAATTTTGAAATAATATATATCGTTAGCGCATGTACTTTTTAATACTCGTACGTATTTATTTACAACGCAAACCCTAAGCGGAATTAGAGGGGGGCGGAGGCTTACTCCCCCCTCCCCCTCAATTTCCACGATTTCCGTCAAGATTCCACTTTGTAAATTTCACAATTACTTAAACATAATCATACTTTAAATTCAATATATTTTTGTCCGCCCCCCACCCACCCAAACAAAAAAATAATCCTGTAATAATGCGTGCAACCACTTCCTTATAGTTTATTTCTTTTTATCCGCCCCCACCCCCACCCCTCCCCCCAAACAAAAAAATAATCCTGTAATAATGCGTGCAAAACCACTTTTCCTTATAGTTTATTCCTTTTAATCCGCCCCTACCCCCCCTCCCCCCAAACAAAAAAATAATCCTGTAATAATGCGTGGAACCACTTCCTGATAGTTTATTTCTTTTTATCCGCCCCACCCCCACCCCTCCCCCCCCCCCAAAAAAAAAAATTAATAATAATCCTGTAACAATGCGTGCAACCACTTCCTTATAGTTTATTATTGCACGGACCACTTTACTAAATACAATAGTTATATATCACTAATGCAATACAATTTATTATCTTAACGCTTCCTTCTGTCTTTAGATGCTTAATCCAACAATTCTTTGCTGAAGTATTTATTCTCATTGGTTAATTCTAGTTAGTTTTAGTTGACTAGCTGCACTCAAACTCATTTACGTGTAACATGATTGGACAGTGATTCCATGAAAAGAGCCATGAATAAAAGAGCCATGAATAAACAAAAAAAATGTTAACAGATCTCTGTTCCATGTCAATATGTATTCATTTACAGTCATAACTCTTGACTGTATATATCTGTTAACGATGCTTTTAATTGTCACAATGCACACACCTAAAAAATAAAAAAAATAAAAACTTTTATCATATAATGCATGTAAATTTCTGTAATCACTAGATTCGCCCTGTACAAAAGGATCGAATTATACATATGAGGATGAATAATTGATTGTTAAACTTATTATAAAATAAGAGGACGGACATTTCCGATTAATATTGAACAGGCCATGATTAATTTGGAAATGTAGAGTAGAGGAATTACGAATTAACGGACATTCCTTCTAGTTTTTAACAGGTCATGATTAATTTGAAAATATATAGGAGAGGCATTAAGAATTAACGACCATTCCTGTCTAGTTTTAACAGATCATGATTTATTTGGAAATACATGCATATATAGTATATGCATCAAGAATTAATGGACATTTCTGTCTAGTTTTTAACAGGTCATGATTAATTTGGAAATGCATGTATATAAGAGATGTATCAAGAATTAACGGACATCCTTGTCTAGTTTTTAACAGGTCATCATTAATTTGGCAATATATAGGAGAGGCATTAAGAATTAACGTAACTTCCTATTT
Source organism: Congeria kusceri (assembly GCA_027627225.1). NCBI lineage: Eukaryota > Metazoa > Mollusca > Bivalvia > Myida > Dreissenidae > Congeria > Congeria kusceri. Next base: position 25,053,263 of record CM051033.1, on the reverse strand, counting down.
AGTTATTTACAGGCCATGATTAATTTGGAAATATATGGGAGAGGCATTAAGAATTAACGTAACTTCCTATTTAGTTATTTACAGGCCATGATTAATTTTGGCAATATATAGGGAGGCATTAAGAATTAACGTACAGTCCTATTTAGTTTTTAACAGGTCACGATCAATTAAAAAATATGTAGGAGAGGCATTACGAATTGACCGACATACCTGACTACTTTTTCACAGGTCATGATTAATTTGGAAATATATAGGAGAGGCATCAAGAATTAACGGACATTCTTGTCTAGTTTTTTACAGGTCATGATTAATTCGGAAATATATAGGAGAGGCATTACGAATTAACTGACATTCCTGACTAGTTTTAACAGGTAATGATTAATTTGGCAATATATAGGAGCGGCATTAAGAATTAACGTACCCTGATTCCTATTTAGTTATTAACAGGTCATGATTAATTCGGAAATATATAGGAGAGGCATTACGAATTAACTGACATTCCTGTCTAGTTTTTAACAGGTCGTGATTAATTCGGAAATATATAGGAGAGGCATTACGAATTGACGGACATTCCTGACTAGTTTAACATGTCATGATTAATTTGGCAATATATAGGAGCGGCATTACGAATTAACGGACATTCCTATCTAGTTTTTACAGGTCATGATTAATGTGGCAATACATAGGAGCGGCATTACGAATTAACGGACATTCCTGACTAGTTTTAACAGGTCATTATTAATTTGGCATATATATGAGCGGCATTGCGAATTAACGGACATTCCTATCTAGTTTTTACAGGTCATGATTAATTTGGCAATATATAGGAGCGGCATTACGAATTAACGGACATTCCTATCTAGTTTTTACAGGTCATGATTAATTTGGCAATATATAGGAGCGGCATTACGAATTAACGGACATTCCTGACTAGTTTTAACAGGTCATGATTAATTTGGCATATATATGAGCGGCATTACGAATTAACGGACATTCCTGACTAGTTTTAACAGGTCATGATTAATTTGGCAATATATAGGAGCGGCATTACGAATTAACGGACCGTGATTCCTATTTAGTTATTAACAGGCTATGATTAAGTTGGAAATATACAGGAGAGGCGTAAAAAATTAACGGACATTACTATTTACTTTTTTACAGGCCATGATTAATTTGGAAACATACAGGAGAGGCATTAAGAATTAACGGACATTACTATTTTTTTTACAGGCCGTGATTAATTTGGAAATATACAGGAGAGGCATTCAGAATTAACGGACATTACTAATTGTTTTCACAGGCCATGATTAATTTGGAAATAAATAGGAGAGGTATCAAGAATTAACGGACATTCCTATCTAGTTTGAGCAGCTTATGATTAATTTGGAAATATAAAAGAGAGACAGCACGTGTGGCGGGAGATTGTGGTTACACAGCACGCCCTTGTTATTTCCCCCATTGAACGGGCGTTGAATGCCTGAATACATACTTCCCCTTTTAAGTTGTGGTTTAATTAGTTGACTACTGAATTGTGTAACACTGAAGGACGGGCTGATATTATTGGCGAACAATGTAACAATTTTCAAGGATGACGGTCTGAGCTCTGTCTGGCTCGGGTATCGCTAGACTGTATTCACCAACCCATTCTTAGGCTTAAGAATAAAGAACATACTTAGACTCAAGAAACTATACTTGTGTGTTCGCTTGTATGCAGGGTACCAAGGTTATTAATGTCATTAATAAATCAGTATAAATAAAGAATGCTAAAATTTGTGATTGTTAATACTAGGTAAAATTCAAACTAACAACCTTTTTAGAACAGAACCGTTTCAAAAATATGCTTTATTCTTAAATTCTAAGGATTGGTTGGTGAATACGGGCCCCTGTCTTTCCACGAATGACTCGTATGGAAATAAGCTATCAATATTAACGATTTAATTACTACTGCTTTAAACTGCGATTATTGCTACACCTCATCCACCTTACCCTACTACTGCCGCTTCTACTACTTTGCTGCGGCTGCTGCTTCTACTACCTGTACTTTTACTACTACTGCTGATGCTTCTATTGCTACGTCTACCACTATTTATGCTTCCGCTTCTACTGCTTCTTCTACCACAATTGCTGTTGTTGTTTCTTCGAATGCTGCTACTGATACAACTTACGAATCTCTACTACTACTTCTAATACCACCATCACCACCACCACCACCACCACCACTTCTACTACTTGTGGCAACAAATGTCACTTTTGTAGAATGAGCAGTGATACCGGGTGTCAGACGTGAAAAGAACCAGCGGACAATGAGCGACACGGTGAATTATTCAAAGGAAAGTGAACAGGACACAGTACACACTAACTTCCAGCCTGCCAGTGAACATCACGATGCAGGAAAGAAGCGCAAGACAAACAACAAACGAAAAGGAGATGGATTAATTAAAGGTTGGTATACATTTTTTTTTTTGCTTAGTCAGAAAATTTGGAAATGGGTATCTTTTAACCTTTACGTAAACAAAAGGCATTTACTAAATGTTTAATGTCCCTGTTCTTAAAGAGACTTGTTTATTTGGTAGTTTTTAAAATATGTCATTAAATGTCTTAACTGGAAAAACTAAAATATGTCATTAAATGCCTAAACTGGAAAAACTAAAATATGTCATTGAATGTCTAAACTGGAAAAACTAAAATATGTCATTAAATGTCTCAACTGGAAAAACTAAACTATGTCATTAAATGTCTCAACTGGAGAAACTAAAATATGTCATTAAATGTCTCAACTGGAAAAACTAAAATATGTCATTAAATGTCTCAACTGGAAAAACTAAAATATGTCATTAAATGTCTCAACTGGAAAAACTTAAATATGTCATTAAATGTCTCAACTGGAAAAACTTAAATATGTCATTAAATGTCTAAACTGGAAAAACTAAAATATGTCATTAAATGTCTAAACTGGAAAAACTAAAATATGTCATTAAATGTCTAAACTGGAAAAACTAAAATATGCCATTAAACGTCTATACTGGAAAAACTAAAATATGTCATTAAACGTCTAAACTGGCAAAACTAAAATATGTCATTAAACGTCTAAACTGGAAAAACTAAAATATGTCATTAAGTGTCTAAACTGGAAAAACTAAAATATGTCATTAAATGTATAAACTGGAAAAACTAAAATATGCCATTAAATGTCTAAACTGGAAAAACTAAAATAAATATGTCATTAAATGTCTAAACTGGAAAAACTAAAATATGTCATTAAATGTCTAAACCGGAAAAACTAAAATAAATATGTCATTAAATGTCTAAACTGGAAAAACTAAAATATGTCTTTAAATGTCTAAACTGGAAAAACTAAAATATGTCATTAAATGTCTAAACTGGAAAAACTAAAATATGTCACTAAATGTCTAAACTGGAAAAAACTAAAATATGTCATTAAATGTCTAAACTGGAAAAACTAAAGCATCTGGACTAAAAAAACAACAAGAAAAGCATTTAAAAAAAAAATAAAAAAAGTGCCGCCAACGGGAATGGAACCTACGACCACCGGATCAAAAGACTGACGCGCAAAATGCTCTGCCAATCTCACTTATGCATGTGCGTGTTATTTTTACTTTATGTAAGTCATTCACGTGTTTGCAACTATTTAAACGAAAACTACAGAAGAAATCGATTGGTCGTTTAAAAGTTTCGTTCTTCATTGTTGACCTTATTGAAATTTTGTGTCGATAGTTCCAGCTTTAAGATATATTTACCATAGTTGGTAATTAAGTTGTCGTTCCTAGATAAACTGTTCCGAGTTGTCGTTACTTACAGCATCCGTTATCAACCCTCAATATAATGTATCGTCGGTTTTGTTCTCTGCTGTCACTTCTAATAACAACTGTTGTCTGTCACCAAACTCCACATAGAGATTTGACTGCTTTCGAGCATAGCTCAAATCAATAAAATGCTGATAGCGTAAAGACAGTTGGCTAGAAAAGGAAAGCAACCAAAATCAAAAGAAATAGAGTGCACATTTTTTCTAACAGAAAGTCCAAGGACACATTTGTTTGAATGAAACTGAATTTCTCCAATGCCATATTTACAAAAAACAAATCGAACTACCCATTGTTATATTTCCTACTTTCGACATCAAGATTGGTAGATAATTTAGGTTTTTAAGCCAAGTACATGTACTTAAAACCAACGCAATAATATGCATAACAGTCAACGTGTCGACTATTCCTTAACGGGCTTAAATAGCCAATAGAGCGTACAGATTTGGGGTTTCGATTGGGTATTAATGCTTCGTAGCCTGGAGAGTAAAAAGTAGGTCACGCGATTCAATCTCTCGAAATCGCCCTACTGAAGGCCTTCCGCCAACACAGTCTAAAGCTGTCAGTTACAATTACTGTTAACCGCCTAGGGGAAGTAACCGCTGCGAGGAATATGTTATGTCATAAAAGTATTGATTACCGTTCTTGAAAGTATATCAAGGGCTGTGATTATTAATAGCTGATTTCTGTCGTAAGAGGAACTGCCAGCGATACTGAAATTAATCCAAGATCTATCAATAGATCTCTGTTTGTTAATACTTAATAGATCTCTGAAATAATGCACCCGAGATCGGTATTCTTACGAATTATTGGTTGATTTGCATTTAGTGCACCATTAGGCAAATGAGAATGACAATAAAGGACAACATCCCGTTAACACATTTTAAGTTTTATGTGCAATGCGAAATTGCTGCGTTTTCTTTAAACAGTAATAAATTGCTAGAGAAATTTTAACGGCATTACAAAAAAATCAAATACTATTGATAATTGACAACTAGATCTAATGGTTATTCCAACATGACACGCGCAGAGTTTTCTATAGAAAAAAAAAAATTCACCGTTGTTAAACTACCAATAAACAACCCTAAAAAAAGTTCCGAAACTGTAAAAAAGTTCGCATTGTTTTTGCAGAAAATGTTGTTAGGTCATGTTAAAATCGAAATAATTTTCGAATTATATTTTTTACCTTCAAATAAACAACTGCTTGTCGTTCTGATGCGCGGTTATAAAACCACTCGGGTTATGGCCCTCGTGATTTAATTCATACGCCTCAGGCCCCGTGTTCACAAAACAAGTTGAGCCTGATTTTCAGGTTCAAGATAAACTTGAGCCAGATATTTCAGGATCAGGCTAAAAAATGATGATGTTTACTAACATCAGGATCAATGTACATTTTTAGTCCAATATATATTATAAAAACGATTTTAAACTCTTAGCGAGGTACATTTGCTGTCTGACATGAAACATTTAATAAAAGAAATACAAATAATTATGTGCTTTTATCAAGAAGAAAAGTTATTCCGAAAATAAAATATGATTGAAATTTCGCTCAGGTGAGCTACAAAATCAAGATCAGATAAGACTGATCCTGATCCTGAAATTGATCCTTTGTGAACACGGGGCCAGAACTCTAAATCGTTGTTTTTTTGCCGATAAACAACTCTAAATCAAAAAGTATTTCTTATTCTAACATGATACTCACACATTTTTATGTAGACAAAGAACAAAATTATCGTTGTTAAACTACCCAATAAACAAAGCTAAAAGTAGTCCCGATTCTGAGCGGAGCATAGTAAAAAGTAGTTCCTATTACAATTGCAAAAGTATATGTCAAATCATGTTAGAATCTAAATAATTTTCGCATAATCGTTGTTTATCGGCTAATAACCAACTCTTTGTTGTTCTGGTGCGTGGCTATTTAGCAACTCGGGCTAGCGTATAAGAACTCAAGATCGTTGTTTATTAGCCGATAAACAACTCTAAACAGAAAATTATTTTGTAATTAAACAGTGATTCTTATTCAAAATATATGTAGAATACGTGTCGTTCACACCGGGTTCAAAGTTTCATATAACAAATTACAACAAAATACCCAAAGAACAAAGCTATTGACGACTATATGGACGTTTCAGGTTTAAATATTATAGTTGTACCATTCGTTGCAGGTCAGGCAGACGACAGCGAGTACCTCTCCTGGTTTCAAAGGAATCGTTGTTTGTTGATAATCATTGCCATAGTGGCCGTCATCATTATTGTCGCAATAGTTGCCATCGTAGTGGCGGTTTTGGTTGGAAGTAAGTTTCGGATCTATAAAGGTTTAGTTAGGCCAAACAATTGCGTGTTTCGGGACACGGTCTCAAAAAAGTTAGGTGGGATCGGGATTGAGTTTTTTTTTAAATTATTTTTTATTTTTTTTTAACTTCATCTGAGCACGAAGTGCTCGGTGAGCTATTGGTACAGGGGACCTCTCCGTCGTCGTCCGTCGTCAAGCGTCCGTCGTCCGTATGCCGTCAACAATTTGGACCGTTATCGCGATAAAGACTACATGTTTGATTCAATCTTAATATAAATTGCACAGTTTGTGTTTGACCATAAAATCTTGGTTGGTATTGATAATGGGCCAAATCGGACCAGAAAGCTTAAATATATGGCCCCTTGTTTGTGGAAATAAATGCAAAAAAATGCATTTTGTGTTCAGAGAGACTTTATGTTTCTTCTAATCTTGACCAAACTTCCACAGTTTGTGTAGCTCTATTATCAAAAGATCACAGCAGAATTCAACAGTGGGCCGGATTGGGCCACAAACGCCAGAGTTATGCCCCCTTTTTTGTTGAAAAAAAAGCAAAAATTGTCTTTTTTGTTCATAGAGACTTCTTTTTTTTCCAATCTTGACAAAACTTCCACAATTTGTGTGTGACCAAAAGATTTCGGCAGAAGCCCAAAATAGGTAAGGTTAGGTCACAAACACTGGAGTAAGGCCCCTTGTGTGTGGGAAAAAATGCAAAAATTGCCTTCTTTGTTCATAGACTTTTCTTCCAATCTTGACCAAACTTCAAGAGTTTGTATGTGATCATACGATCGCAGCAGAAGCCAACAATGGTCCAGATTGGGCCACAAACATCGGAGTTATGGCCCCTTTGTAAGTAGAAAAAATGCAAAAATTGACTTTTTTGTGCGTGAAGACTTTATATTTAGCTCACCTGAGCACAACGTGCTCATGATGAGCTTTTGTGATCACCTTTTGTCCGTCGTGCGTCGTGCGTCAACAATTTCATTCAAACGACATCTCCTAAACCACAAGGCAGATTTTCACGAAACTTCACAGGAATGATCCTTGAGTGACTCTCTTTTAAAGTTGTTCAAATTGTTCCGGTCCGCTGCATATGTAGGTCACCAGAGCTAAAAATAGATTTTAAAAGTGTAAACTTTAAAAATCTTTTTCTCTGAAACCGCAGGGCCCAGAGGTTTCATATTTGGTATGTAACATCCTATAGTAGTCCTCTACAAAGATTGTTCAAATTATGCCCCTGGGGTCAAAACGGGCCACGCCCCGGGGGGTCACATGGTTGATATAGAATATATAGCAAAATGACTTGACTTTAAAAATCTCCTCTGAAACCAGAAGACCCTGCGGTTTCATATTTGGTATGTGTCGCAGGTCACTCTGGTAAAAATAGGGCGCAGTAATAGAAAAACAACAGAACACAAAGACACGGTAACGTGTTGACTCTTTGAATGTCAATCTCTTACTGGCGCAATCGTGTGAAAACGTGCAGGAGGAAAACGAGTTAGTAAAGTGATGGGCGATTGTCGATTTGGTGAAATTAATGAAAATGGTCTACACAACACACATAAAACAGATACAGACAAATTGTCCTGTTGACATTCACCCCTCTAAGAAAAAAGAATGTCGTCCCGACATTAACCGATCTAAACTATCAAGGCAGGGACATGACACCAAAAGTACTCAAATTCAGTTAGTACTTGCACGCAATGAATTAACAGACAAAGGCTATTTCTAGCATAACCATAATCCTAGTACATACGTACTAAAGTCTTAAGCAATGTTTAACTGAGTATTAACTACAGTTATGACAAACTAAGGACTAACTTTCAAAGACTTCTCTTTGAAAGATATTAAACTGTACAGAACATGTGCTATATGCTCCATTTACTAATAGCTATCCCTATAAAGGAGTTTAACTCGCAAAATAGGCAAAAAATGTAATAGCATCAAATGCAAAAATGTAATGTTATATTACATGAGACAACTTCAAAATCATCCTCAAAACAACTTAACAATCTGGTACTTAATAATGGCGCGGTGAGCATATTTACATAAAATGAAAGATAAAACAATAAAAACTATCTGTATGGACACTATGTGGTGCTATGTTTCACTAAAATGAAGTGCCTATGGATAACGCATTATGTTATCCAATCATTGGACAACCAGGAAGGCCTTTTTCTGGCTCTAGTTGTTCGACGTGGAACACACGTTTGCGTTCGTGGAGTCATTTGATCGACAGGTTGTTGGGCTACAGAATCTGCTTCAGATTCTGAGCTTCTTTTGGGCTCTTGGACAGAAAGTCCAGAAAATGGCAACAAACGATTTCTATGAAGTAACCGGGATCGTCTTCTCGTCGCACCTGAAAGACTGATATGTTTGGGTCTGGCTGAATTTCATCCACATATACCTCTTTGTCTCATCTGTCTCCCAATTTGCACTTCCCTTTAAAGCCTAGAGTACGAACCAATACCTTATCCCCCTCTTCTAGGCGAACATGTCTGACCCGCAAGCCATATCTCCTTTTATGTCGCTTTGCCTGACGAGCTGCCTCCTTGTTCGCCACCCCATATGCAAACTGCAAACGTTTACGTAGACCGTAAACATACTCTTTACGATCTCGTGTTCGTGAATTTGCGTCAGGCTCTATCCCTAAAAACGCATCGATTGCCAGACGGGGATGACGACCGAACATTAGAAAGTGAGGAGTCGGGCCAGTGCTCTCGTGACGGGTTGAGTTATAAGCATGGGCAACTGCTGGGACATGTGCCCAGTTGGACTTTTGATTTTCCTCTAATGTACCAAGCATGTTAAGGAGTGTTTGATTAAAACGTTCTGGCATTCCATTGCCCTGTGGGTGATAAGGTGTTGTTCTACTTTTTCGATGTTAGCGAGTTTGCATAACTCTTGTATAACATGACCATGGAAATTTTTCCGTTGGTCACTATGTAATCGGCTAGGAAACCCATAGTGACAAACGAAATGCTCAAATAAAATTTTAGCTGTTGTTCGTGCGGTCTGATTTTTGGTCGGGATGGCGGCTGCAAATCTGGTAAAATGGTCCGTTATTACCAATATGTTTTCATACCCACCTTTGGACATCTTGAGTGTAAGGAAATCCGTACAGACCAACTCAAGAGGATAAGCCAGTAAAGATAATATCATGAAATGTATCGGGTAAAACCAGTTGATCAACCTGTTGCCCAGATACGGAACCATGCCTGTACAAGACATTGTCACGTAGAAACAAATGTCGCCATTCTCATAAATAGCGACGAACTGGTTCGGGCTCTAAGCTACACAACCTGCGAGTTGGCTTCCGGCCTGACAAAATCAACTGTTTCACACGAGAAATAACTGGGTCTTTGTCTTGTTCTACCCGCCAATTCACGTTACTCAAATGATCATCGTTCTGGCCTGCAACATCAAATACTTGCTGCGACATACTGACACACTCAATAGCAGGACATTCCTGACTTGAAACCATGGAAACCTGAAAAACAGCCTTAACTGCATCTGTAAAGACAACAGTTTGATTGACAGGTGATCGACTCAAAAAATCTGCATCAACATTCGTTTTACCCGATCGGTACTGGATACTGAAGGAGTATGCAGAGAGGGCAGCTAACCATCGATGTGAAGTGGCGTCTAACTTAGCAGTAGTGAGCACATGGGTAAGTGGATTATTATCCGTCCTTACCTGAAACGAATTACCATACAGATAATCGTTAAATTTATCAACTACAGCCCACTTCAAAAGTAAGAATTCCAGCTTGTGAGCAGGATAGTTTCGTTCTGCAGGCCTCAGACCCCGACTGGCGTATGCAATAACGCGTTCATTGCCATCATCCTGTAACTGATAAAGAACAGCACCCAGTCCGGTACGGCTTGCATCGAAATTATCAAGAATGAAAGGTCGAGAAAAATCGGCATATGCCAAGACAGGTGGTGACGTCAACCTAGCAACCAGACTTTCAAAGGCATCTTTGCCAAACAGCAGCTTCACTCATGCGCCTCCCCTTCTTGTTGGTTGAGTGACCTACAAGCAAATCATTCAAAGGCTTCACTAGCTGAGAAAAACCTGGTACATAACGCCTGTAATAACCAGCAAAACCTAGAAAACTTCGTAGGTCCTTGATAGAAGTAGGAATTGGCCAACTTTTTAGAGCCTCTATCTTTGCAGGGTCGGTCTCTACACCCTTGTCACTAACTACATGACCTAGATAAGAGATCCTAGGAAGAAAGAATTCACACTTGGAGCCCTTCAGCTTCAACCGAGCCTCATACAAACGTGTAAAAAAAAGCTTCCAACCTTTCAAATTGCTCTTCCAAGGTCTTTGAAAACACTGTCACGTCGTCGAAGTAGATTAGACATTGCTGCAAGTGAAGTTCGCCCATACATCTCTCCATCAAGCGCTGGAAGGTCGCAGGTGCATTGGTCAGCCCAAATGCCATTCTGTTACACTCATAGAATCCACGTGGACCGACAGAGAATGCGGTCTTAGGTTTATCTTCCTCCTTCATGGCGCCCTGCCAATACCCAGAGCGAAGATCAAGCTTGCTGAAAATCTTAGACCCAGACAAACAATCAATACTCTCCTCAATGCGGGGAAGAGAATAAGCATCTGGGACCGTACGGCGATTCAATTTCCTAAAATCAATACAGAATCGAAGAGAATTATCTTTCTTTCGTACCAACACAATGTTGCTAGAGAAAGGACTCTTTGATTCTCTGATGGCCCAGCCTCTAACATATCGCGGAGATGTTCACGAACTTCTTCAAACATACCAGGAGGAATGCGCCGATATGGCTCTTTAAACGGAGTCTGGTCTGTGAGATTTATTTCATGTTCGACGAGATTAGTGCAGCCTAAATCTGTCAGTCCAGTAGAAAATAAACATGTCCCTCAATAATGGAGTTATCAGGAATGCGAATCCCAAATCATCAAGGGTTTGTCCTTAGCAAGTGTACCAGCATCACTTGGTCCTTCAAATGGATCAACATTACGTACAACATTGGCCTCATGCAAGAGACAAAGACGAGCTTTAGGTCTAATGCGCAAGGTCTGCGCTGACATGTTGCATATCCGCACCGGTATCTTTGAAAAGGTACGGTTTGGATTCACTTCTACCAGTCGTGGACAAATATTCATTTGATGAGAAACACCAGTGCCTTCTGTCACACCTGGGGTCAAAACTGGCCACACCCCGGGGGTCACATGGTTTATATAAACTTAAATAGCAAAATGTCTTTAAAAATCTCCTCTGAAACCGCAAGGCCCAGAGATTTCGTATTTTGTATGTAACATCCTATAGTGGTCCTCTAGATAGATTGTTCAAATTATGCCCCATGGTTCAAAACTGACCACACCCCAGGGGTCACATGTTTTATATAGACTTAAATAGCAAAATGAATATAAAATTCTTCTCCTCTGAAACCGCAAGGCCTAGAGGTTTCATATTTGGTATGTGACATCGTATAGTGGTTCTCTACAAATATTGTTCAAATTATATCCGTTGCGTCAAAACTGGTCACGCCCCGGGGGTCCCATGGTTTGTATAGACTTAAATAGCAAAGTGACTTTCAAATTCTTCTCCTTTGAAACGGCAAGGCCCACTGCTTTCATATATTTGGTACGTAACGTTGCATAGTGGTCCTCTCCAAAGATTGTTCAAATTATGCCCCTGGGGTAAAATCTGGCTACACCCCGAGGGGTCACATGGTTTGTATAGACTTAAATAGCAAACTGACTTTTAACATCTTTACCTGAAAACGCAAGGCCCAGAGGTTTGTTCAAGATTGTTCAAATTATGCCCCTGGGATAAAAAATAAGCCACGCCCAGGGGATGCAAATTACAATTGGGTTACAACGTCTCAGGTGAGCGTCCGAGAGCCCTCAGGGCCCTCTTGTTTAAAGACACATTTTTGTCAAAAAACATTGAAAATTATCTAAAATCTGATGAACACGGATCTCACGGAAAACAATCGTGGCTAAAAACTGTAGGGTCGGGAATTTTCGCTAGGTAGGGTCGGGTTGCTCGAAAAACAGATATTGTTTGGCCTTACTAGGTTTGTAAAATAAATGTAGGTCGGTATGAAAATAAAATATATTCATTGTACTCGTAATTTGCGATTTTACTTTATTATTATTTTTTTATAATCTTTCTAAACCATAATACAACATGTAATACATGTGTACAACAGTGATGCATTGTTTTGTGTGTCATAAAAAACAGTTTCAACTTGTTTTGCGTTTCTTCAGTTCTTTTGCACTCTGCTGTAAGTTCATAGTGCATACATGTACAAGCTGTGGTGCAAATTGTTCTGTGTAATTGCAGGTTCTAAATCCGATTCATCGAGTAGCTCCGAGCAAGGAGTTCACAGTGAGTACATTCGCAATAGTTTAGCTGCTATTAAGGTAACAAAAAAATGTTGGTATCCGCTCACGCGTACATCTCAAAAAAAAAATATGGGGGGGGGTGTGTGTGTAAAAAATAACTGTTTTTTCTTTAACTTTTTTTTTCTTTGCGGTATATTCACCACACAGTTTAGTTGTATTGGACTGCATGTAAAATGTTCAAACGCCTCCCATCAAAGAAATTGGACCTACGCTATAAATAAGGTCATAGACAAGGACATTTTACAATATGATTTTAACATTTACTTTTACACATGTATATTCAAAATATAAATTACCGAAAAGCCGCATTTAAGCGAAAACTGCTATTTTGACCGAAAAGTTAATGATCGATATGCAAAAAGACTTAAGGGTCGGCGAAAAAAATTAGGTGTGCAGGGGGGGGGGGGGGGATGGTCGGGTAAGCGGAAACGCGGAAACAAACAACATTTTTACGCCGTTATCATACCTCACGTCATCGTTTGTGTATTGTGTCCTTAGAACTAAATAATATACAAGTATTATTTCAAATATTAACCCTTCATACCAGTCGGGCTCCCATTGTACTGTGACCTAATAGTATATTATATTATTAATATAAATATTGCATTTTTTGAGGGCGATGGTGCATTTTGTCATTTAGTAAAAAATGTTGGGCGTCCGGGATCCGTTTAACAATTAATAAAATCATTAAAGGCCATATCCCATATTTTTTATTAATGGATGTATTCATGTTTCGTCTTTTGGTTTGGGTTGCCAACCCGTAAAAGATATTTGAAACTCCAAGATAATATCGGGGGTTGAATTACATAATTATGTGGACCTAAATGTAATTGTAAATTTTCTATGCTGTATGTGTTTAGAATATTGTAATCGGTATATCTTTGCGAGCAACGTATTCATAATACCATAAGCTGTGTTTTGTGGATATTATGTCTCCCCCACGTAGGGAGACATATTGTGTATTGGAAAGTTGCATCTACAGATGTCTGGCTGTCTGGATGTATGGATGTATGTCTGGACTCCTGAATTTTTTTTTTGCTGCGCTTGTTCTCCGTAACCCCTGGTCGGATTTTGACGAAACTTCACTGGCAGGATTGATCAGTACCGAGTCTAGTTGTGCATATTGTCGCATGTCTTCGTCGGCAGATTTTTGGCGGAGTTTTGGCCCTTTGAAGTTTTCACATAACAGACCTTGTCTGCGCTTGTTCTCCGTAACCCCTGGTCGGATTTTGACGAAACTTCACAGGATTGATCAGTAACAAGTCTGGGTGTGCATATCGTCGGCATTGTCGTCGGCGGCGGATTTTTGGCGGAGTTACGACCCTTTGAAGTTTTTCACAAAACATACATTGTCTGCGCTTGTTCTCCTTAACCCCTGGTCGGATTTTGACGAAACTACACAATATTTATCAGTACCAAGTATAGTTGTGCATATTTTCGGCATCACTTCGGCGGCGGATCTTTGGCGGAGTTATGGCCTTTTGAATTTTTCACATAACATACATGTGTACCTTGTCAGCGCTTGGTCCCGTAACGCCAGGTCGGATTTTGACGAAACTTCACAGGATTGATCAGTACCAAGTGTAGTTGTGCATATCTTCGAAATGTCATGGTAGGTGGATTTTGGGAAGACTTATGGCTGGGCGTGGGGGAGACATTTTTTTTCAAAAACAAACTATAGTTACCTACTTTTTCCATATTGCTTTCAGCGGTGACTTCCCCTAGGCGGTTAAAATAACCACTGCCTTTGCTCAATTTTGAGTGTTGTATAAAACTACATTCACAATATTGCCTTATTGTTCCAGATACTCAGTATTTAGTGTTAGAAACAAATAGACTATCAGTGTGGAGTTTGGTATCTTTGGAGGTAAAGCATTCAAAGGGCTCAAAACGGTGTCTCTGTAGACATTTTCTATCATTTTCACGATGGATCTAAGCAAAACTGTGCTAATTTTTTTACCTAATGGTCAGGGGCGTAGCTTCCTTTAGGCACTATAGGCACGTGCCTATACATTTTTTCCAGAGATGAAAACTATGCAAAAAATGCAATAAAAACTAGAGGGGGGATGGGGGTGAGGGCACCTTCTTGGCTGTGTTGATACTTTATTGTTTAACGAGTCGGTTACGTCAATATGAAATAAATTTCATGAAACAAACGCTTTTTTACAATTATTTTGTAAAATCGTGGTTTAGCTGAAGTAAGTAGTTTGTAGCCACATACGAGTATAAACATTCCTGGCCCAAAGTATCGTTTACGGCGTCATTTTGTAGATTCCGCTTGTTGTGCATATACATTTTTTGAACCCAAGCTACGCCCCTGATGGTTATCTTATGCTTTTGCCTTGGGTCATCGGTGTTTACATATGCTAGTTTTAAAGGACATATTACCCTTCAAAGTTATACTAATTTAAGAATTGTATGTATAATAATTAGCAAATTGAGTACATTTACATGCATTATTATAATATATATAAATAAGTTATATATCTGTATAATATCTGTATTGCCAATCTTTATAGTTTATCTATATTTAATTAACGTTTTAACATGTTTTTCGTTATTTTACTATGATTTTGAAGTGTTCCTTTCAGCATATTCATTACTGGAGTTGGCTAGTTCATCAAGTATGATCAATCGCGGAAACTTATTAGTTTAGGAAATTAAATTAAAATTTAATAATTATTACATTTTCTTTTAAAAGCATCTTTTACTGCAACTTTGAGCTATTTTGGATGATAACTTTTAGGTCAGGTTTCTCAAACACGCATTTGACACGACAATATCTATGATAATAATAATGATTAGTAACTGCATCATTTTAGTGACAACTAATTAATCCATTATGAAAAAAACACTTTATGGTGTTGGTTTTTTCTCTGCCCAATATAATGTTTATTATATAAGACGATATATCCAACTACAGTCACCCTAATCATAGGGTACATTTTTTGGTAATTCATTCATTGACTACAGATTTTCTCAAATTTGGTATTATTCAACGCAGCAATGAATTTCCGTTAAGGACAGATAATCTTTGAAAAAAAAAATACTTCAGCAGTTCATCTTTGTGACATGTTTTCCTTCGTGACGACGAGTTTGATATTTCTCAAACATGGTGTTGGATATTAAATATTGACCAGACAAAACTTTGCCTACAAAAACGTGACAACATTTCCTTTAGGCTAGCAATTTAAAAGCTACCATGTTATATATATTAGCAATAAAACTGTGTATACAATAAATAAAGTATGGATAATATACTTCATTATGAGATATTGTTTTTATAAAACCGTATAAACCAAAATAATTGTATAGAAGTAAAGACCTGAGCGGGTTTCGAACTTCCGATGTCGGCAATCGAAGGAAAAAATAAGGACTGACAGGACTACATAGCCATTTGCGCTATTCTGTCTAGCATGAATACATGTGCAAACTATGGTTACACGTACAATATACACAGAATTCTGACGTCAACATGAAAACAAGAAAAGGGCCAAACAAACACGGCCTAAAAAAATTTTTGTTCGGAAATTGTAAATTATTTTACCTTCATTTTATGCCAAAGTTGACTATGTACATTTAAGATTTTTCACTGGTATTAAAACCGTGAGGTCTTTTTCGTACGCATAGTCCCTTTAAAGTTTAAACTGAACTTAACGCATACACAATTTACATTCATCGTTGATTACGATGAGCCATGGACATGAATCCCCGTTGAGTCAATCAATACAGACCGGGAAATCCCATTTGCTGTCATAGAGGATGGTTAAAGATAAGTCACATGTAATCATCGCGTATGGTAAGTTTATACCTTGACTCATGTGAATTATAAACCACGCATTGTGTAATTCAAATTTCGTGTTATCACGTAATTAAGAATATGAACGTTTTGAACAATAAAAGCGACAGTGTAACCAACTGTTAATGTTACCTATATATGCTTATGTTTTTCTTCTATTAATTCATCTTAAACCTGCTATATGTGTTATGGTTCTCATATTTAAGTAGTTTTTTTTATTGTTTTACTTTTGTACCATTCCAGAAAAATATATCTCCCCGCAACCACTTTACCAATTTATTGTTTACATTAACTATACATGTATGATTGCTACATCGTATTTGGATTTATTTTAACTCTTCATATGCTTTCAAGTAATACAAAATATTGTTGTTTTGTAACCTGTGACTCGTGAATCAAAAATAAATGTATGTTCTGCTCTGTAGGACCATTTTTGTCATAAATCATATATTTCACATCTGCGAAAAATAGGATCTAATTCTTCACATAGAAAATTGAGATCTTATTCTTCACACATAACCGTCTTATTCTTCACATTTTCTGTGGAGTTTGTGATCGCATTCAGTTTTTGATATGCAGTTAAGTCATATTCTTCTGTGATCCTCACGCATAAACCGCTTTGGGTCAATCACATTAATTCTTCACACTTAAAAATGTGACAAATGAGATATATTATTCACACTTGTGTGAAAAATATTATTTGTGAAAAATATAATCCTACACGGCTCTGATCTGAT